>JAJEJO010050126.1:1005735-1087065 GCA_020662805.1 Glaucomys volans | reverse complement strand
CTTTTATTTCTTGCGCTTTGGGAGTCATGTTAAGGAAATCTGGTCCTAGGCCAACATGATGAAGATTTGGACCTATTTTCTCTTCTATTAGGTGCAGAGTCTCTGGTCTGATTTCTAGGTCCTTGATCCACTTTGAGTTGAGTTTTGTACAGGGTGAGAGATATGGGTTTAGTTTCATTTTGCTGCATATGGATTTCCAGTTTTCCCAGCACCATTTGTTGAAGAGGCTGTCTTTTCTCCATTGCATGTTTTTGCCTCCTTTGTCAAGTATGAGATACCTGTATTTATGTGGGTTTGTCTCTGTGTCCTCTATTCTGTACCATTGATCTACTGTCTATTTTGGTACCAATACCATGCTGTTTTTGTTACTATTGCTCTGTAGTATAGTTGGAGGTCTGGTATTGTGAAACCCCCTGCTTCGCTCTTCTTGCTAAGGATTGCTTTAGCAATTCTGGGTCTCTTATTCCTCCAAATGAATTTCATGATTGCTTGCTCTATTTCTATGAGGTCCATCATTGGGATTTTAATTGGAATTGCATTGAAGTTGTATAGCATTTTTGGAAGTATGGCCATTTTGACAATATTTGACAACTAAGAATTCCACCAGAAAACTTCTGGAACTCATTAATGAATTCAGTAAAGTAGCAGGATATAAAATTAATGCTCATAAATCTAATGCATTTTTATTCGTAAGTGATGCATCCTCTGAGAGAGAAATTAGGAAAACTACCCCATTCACACTAACCTCAAAAAAAAATAAAATACTTGGGAATCAATCTAACAAAAGAAGTGAAAGATATCTACAATGAGAATTACAGAACACTGAAGAAAGAAGTTAAAGAGCATCTGAGAAGATGGAAAGATCTCCCATGTTCTTGGATAGGCAGAATTAATATTGTCCACATGGTATTGTTCTTTTGTAAGTCACCAGTCTTCTTCCTTAAGGCCTTGAGGAATCCACACTTATCTGAAGTTTGATTTGAGTCCCCTTCGTCCTGCTTGGCACATTGTGGGACCTTTCCGTCTGAAGACTTTGGACTCTTAAGTGAAGAATATGTTAATTATTTGCACTATTCCTCCTCTGCTCTCTTTAGCACAGCTCTGTAAAGCAGATGTTGGAACTTTCAGAATTATTTCCAAATCGCTTTCCTTTTTTCTTACACCTTCTACCTTTGTTGATTAATTTTACCTTCTAGGAGACTCCCTTCCCTTTCGTTCTCCAGCTCATGAATATGCCACTTCACCTATGTCTATGATACTATCCAACCAAACTTTTGATTTTTTAAGTATTTATGATTAAAAAAAATTATAAGATCTCTTTTTATGGTCTAATCGATGTGTTCTTTAGTGCCTGTCACACTGTAGTTTGTATAAGAGCGTTAGTTATGCTCAATTAATGAAGCCTTTGATCTGCTCCATTACACTGGTCTCCTAGGGCATTCTTTTTATTGTTCAGTTTTGTCTTTCTTTTTGATGGTATTGATTTTTAGCAGATGTTTGATTATCCTTGGCTGCCATCTCAGGTTAGTGTTTGAGAATCTCTGTCCCCATCCCTGACGATGTGGGTTCTTGAGATCTTGCTTCAAGGAGCAGAGTCCTGCTTGCTGCCAGCCAGATGTGCGGGAACCTTACCTTTTAGAAGCACCAGCAGCTACCTGGGCACAGTTTGCCTCTTCCTTTGCAGTACGGGCGTTCACCACCAGGTCCTGAGTATATGTTGAGTCCCTAAGTTACTAAGTTACATAAGTAATCCCCTCGCCAACCACACTGCAGGTGTCTTCTGTGAGCTGGCTCAGCTCAGCAAACCCAGCATTATTCTCATCTCTGTAGCAATCTGCTTTGAGGATGTGACTTCTCCAGTCTGTTCCTTTTTCATCTGGCTACTCTTGTTTTACATCACTCACAAATCTCTTAAATGAGCTTTTCTGTTTCTGTCGATCGTGGTCTTTTCTGGTGATTTTTGTGAGAGGTTTTAAAAAATGTTTTTTGCATCATTTCCTTGGATTTGGAGCAAAGGAGGTGATACACACATGTGAAGAGTTATCACATCCGGTCTGTTCCTGTTGTACCTCACCAATTTAACAGTGATAAATTCTAAATTTTTAAACCCTAACAATTTAAAAATTATTTTCTAGCTGTTCATTTCCATTTTAGCAGCACTCTTCTGCTTATTCTGCTCTTACATGATTAATCATATTTAATTTTAGACTCCATAAGGAGCTCAAAGAATGTTTTACAAAAATAACATTACTTCTAATGAAACAGCATTGAAGAGTGACATATTATGATGTTTATAGCTACTCTCTTACCATTCATTCACTGTCATTTGCATTTTTGTTATCATGTATCATATTTTAAAACAAATCTAATTATATTTTTATATTGTGTGCATGTACAAATATGTAACAACAAATCCCACCATTATGCACAACTACAATACAGCAATAAAAAATGTGGAAAAAAGATAAAATAAAAAAACAGAAATCTACCATTTAAGACAGATTGTCACTGGTTGTCAGGAAGAGTTGGTTTTTTTCATTACTGTTACTCTAGCTTTGATCTCAGAAAGATTTCATATCCATCATATTTTGAAAACATTATTATTATTTTTTATAAGTAACTTTCCTATAATTTCTTCATATCTGAATTTTCTAAGACTGATATTCTCTTGTCAGAGATTGAGATGTGTTAAGCATATGATTTCTGTGGAGGTATTGGAAAAAAGTCTGATATTTAGAAAATGTGGAATTAAACTTTTGTATATTAACTTAGTTTGAATCAAAAGTAGTGAACAAGAGCATTCTGAAATACAAGAACTATAAGTTATGACCTGGATGAAACACATTGGCACAATGGTAAATTAAGATACATTGTAAAACACAAAGAAATAAATTGGTCAATATTCTTTGCACTTTAAAAAACAGACACATTGGTCCCCAATACATGATTTTTAGCTTAATTTTTAATGATATGTGAAGGACATTGCTTCTCCTCTCTGTGATCTTTCATGTATTCAAGATATTAAGTGCTTATTAAAAACCAAGTGCTTTGGATATTTCATGACACTGAGAACTTCATGATAAAATACCTTTGCTGTGGAAGAACTTACATTCTAGTAGGATGGTATTTACTATGCCTTCATCATGGTCTTGTGTGCTGTTTGCCAGACGACACAGAGATCTTCTCACAGCAATGATATAATGCAAACATAATCATCTCTCAAAGAACACTAACTCAAATACCAGGCTGCCAAAAGGGAAACCAGGCTTGACTCCAGGACTCACCCCACTACGGGCACTGTTTTCACACTCAGCTCTTCTAGTGGCAGTGCTTACACCAGCTTGCAATCACATAATTGCTCTTGTCTTTGTTTTCTCATTGGTACAAACAGAAGTAGGATAGGATATTTTCTGAGCTTCATCCCAACTCTCAGCTTTCAGATTTGACCTGTTCACTGTTGTTTTATGAATGCACAGCAGATGGCAGTATAGAGCAAGGATTGGCCAACCTGGCTCCTTCCCTTCAAGCCCCTATGATTCCATAAAGAATAATTCCTCTTCATTTGTCCTATTAGATATTATGCAGTTACTAAAAATGTAAAGACATTCTTACACAATATTGTACACTGTAAAGAATATTTTATCATATCCATAGTTGAGCATTATGCTTATCAATGTATACAAAGAGACATCAAAGCAATCCATGTTATTATTAATTTTTTAAATCTGGAAATCAGAAGATTAAAGTTAGAATTTCAAGATGTAAACATGCGTAAAAATGTATAACATTAATCTGTATTGCATATCACACATATAGTTTAAAATTTATGCCAAAGCATAAAGTGTATCATTCACTTATTCAATATTTATCAAGCACCTACTGATTAAGGCAATCTTAAATTTAAAAAGAGGATATTAATGTATGTAGAAGGTAAAACATTAATAAATGTAAACAGAAAAAGCATGAAAGAGTAATATGTCTATGTGGGAAGGACATGTATGCACATGTGGAAGACATCTGTATATATATGCATATGTACACATATGTAATATATACATACATATGTATATACTTATATTCTATATTATGTATTACATAATTAATAATATATTTATTTGGTTTTATGATAAGAGCAGATTAGAGAGCATAAAATACATGTGATACTATCCTTTTAATTCAAATGAGAATCAGTTAGTGATAAAAACCAAGGCAGAGCCTAAGTACTAGACTATGTATTATGAGGATTTCTATAAAATATCAGATCAAGGGCAGTAAAGCTGTGGAATGCTAATGCTAGACCTGAAAAGGCTGGGCAAGTTCTAGATCCATGAGGATATTCCAGGTGAGCAAAATTAACAAAAGGAAAGACTGGATCTGAAAATGGATTTTTAAAAAATCCTCTCTCCTCTGCATCTTATAGACTCAGATAACAGACGTTCCTGCTATGCAACATTGCCTTAGCCAAGTTTCTATACAGATGGTTTTCCCATTCTTTGGGTTCAGGATATAAGTTATTACTGGACCACAAAGACAAAGCACAACCCTACACAGATTTGTAGCAAACTCCAATACTGAATAGCAGTCAGAGAGGAAATGTTATGTACTTCAGTGACCTCACTATGTTATGGATGCTATCCAGTGATTTCCTCCCACTAAAGAAATTTTATTCTTGTGTCTATTTTAGAAACTTCTATTTAGACACCACACTTATATGTAGCATATAGTTTGAGTCCCTAATGTTTCTAAGAATAAAATAAATATATAATAAATATGAAGGAGAATGGCAGAAAGCTCCTTGTCAGCCTCTCTAGTCTGCTACCAAACTTATCTGACAGTTCGTCCAGTTATCATCTGCGAGTACATGTGGATTAGGAAAATGCTAAAGTGCGTTGGGTTTTGATTAGACTTGAAAACCCCTTGATAACAAAAGAGGTCAATAGATTCTTTGAAGGTCATTTCCTGGGCTTGATTTGGACATTTGAAATCAGATCAGACCCCCCCCCGGTGTATTTTTAGTGTATTTTAGTGTATTTCTCAATTCCTAGGTGTCACCTGTGGATCTTGACCTCTCTCAAATCCTCCAGACTCCACAAGGCCTCAATCCCAGATGTTGGTGCTTTATTGGCAATGATGAATTAACATTCTTTACCTTCTAAAGTTGGTTGCTTATTAGTGCACCAGTTGTTAGCTTCCTTAGAAGTTGGACTATCCAAATAAAACCAGTGCTAATGTTGGAATTGAATGTTCTTAACACTTTGTGTGGTAGCCTTTTAAAAAAAATGGGCCCACTCAGATCTCTTGCTGCAGGGAGCATAACTGAGGGTCAGCTGCCAACTCCTCTGCCACCATATTGGTGTCAAGTTTCATGGTTCCCACATGCTGCTTTTAGACAGTGACTAAGTACATTAGAAGTCTGAAGACAGACTCATTGGCCAAACTATGAGACTTCCTGCAGGTGACTGGTTTGTGGACTCCCACCAGCTTGCTCGGCCTTGCAGTCTGAAGCCCCTCCTTCCTTTCACCTCTTCCCACAGGTGTGACTCCTGCACTGTAGCCTGAGCACATCTCCTATATTCTTCTACTGCCTCTCCCATAAAGATCTTGCCTGTCTAATCTCATCTTTGTCACTTGCTCCATGGCACACTGAGTTAACATATCACAGGAGTATGCATCTCTTTTGACATCAAGACAAGCAACCCTCAGTTTTCCTCTTCCTTGAAGCTCTGCACCCTTTATGAATGCATCCCCTCTGTGAAAGTCATCGGTCTTGGGTCAACACTGAAAGAACCAAACCTGGCACCAGTGGGGAGAGACGATGCGTCAGACTCCCCATCTCACCTTTCTTATTTATGACAATTTGATTAATTCTGGCATTTTTATGATGTCCCAATTTAGCAAGCATGTCTGATGGCATTAGGGTCACTTGGGTGACACACATCTCATCCTTCTATAGTCAGATCAGTGCTATTCATGAAATATGGCCAGCTCTCTCTCTGGACACATGGTAGAACTATACTTCCTGCCCCCTTTAATGTTAGATGTGACCATAGGACTTGCTTAGGCTCACAGAATATAAGCAAAAGTGTCTTGTCACCCCAGGAAGAACAAGGGACAGTGAGCAAGCCCAAGTCTCTTCCCACAGCTGTGGTGATCTTGGAGAAGCACATCCATGTGAAAACTGTCAGTCTGTTTCCCCCAGTAACCTTGGTGGCCCAAATTCCTGTGCCAACCTCACCCGTCATGTGGTGTGAGAAAGAACCAACTTGTACCAAGTTGCTGGAATATTCGAAGTTGTTTCTCACAGCACGTGCTGACATTTGTCTCCCCCAATTAAAAGCACCTTGGGAAAAAAGAAAAAAGCCACACCCTATCAACTTGCTGCTCCCAAAACACAGAATAACAACTCAGGATAAATGCTTATTGAAAGTTTATTTATTCATAGTATTTGATATTAACTTGATTCAAAGCGTGGGTACCTACCACCTAAATATAAAAAGAGAGCTTACTCTTCACCATCCTAGGAATATGCATTTTCCAAAGTCAATGCCTTAAAATGTGCTGAAGAAAACAGTCATTTTCCTTGAGCAAAGTGTAACCAAGGAAGGAATGTCATGAAGGAGGTGAGGTGGTGGCTGACAACAGAGGCAGGCTGTGAACATGACCCAGTCTGAACACACATCGCCATTCAGGTTACTGTGGCCAGCAGGAGCATCTGGGTGTTCTCAGCTCTTCATATACAGTCAGTATACTATTTAAGACCACAGTTATAGGGAGTTTTCAATTTATTAAGTTCATCCTAAGACTTAAAGTAGTATTTTCTGCTCTTGTTAAAGGGATGACACATCCCTTTTGTCTCTTTGTATACACTGTGGTGTAGTTATGATTTATACCTGTGGATTTTCAGTAGCTATGAACCTGGGACAATTATTTTATGAATTGTGATCTAATTCATAAAGATTAGGGATCCTTTTCAACTTGGAAGAAATATGCACTCTTCAAAGACAGACTAATGGCTTACTTTGCTGTCCTGAGTGAGAAAGCTTTTGAATGAAACCCTTGAGAAAAAAATAATTTTAAAGGAGCGGCATCATGAAGGATTTTACATTTTTTCTCTCCCTAGCAATGCAACATCCTTCATAGGACTCCCATAATAACACGGGCATAATGCTACCACACAGAGGAGCTTCAGAGCACAAATATTTAGACCTAGAGGATCTGAGAGCAAGTGAGAATCACTGGAGGGAAGTTCTCTATTCTACAAAACCAAGTGTCAAAAACCTGGTGGCAAATGACATGGGAGTGACAGGGTAGTGATCACCTTTTCATCAGGTTGCTCTCTGCCTAACCAGTTACAAAATGACTTTTTAGATGTCTAGAATACCCTTGCTTTGAAGTAATCAAGACCCTATAAAATCACTTTGAAGATTTTTCTTTGTGTACAGAATCCACATAAAAATGAAAAATTCCACATTTATGTGATATTCAACACCAGACTTTTCCCATAATTTCAGAAATAAGGCAAGTAGAAAAATGGACAGGAATGGAGGATCTTTAGATTCTGTAGAGGGAAATGAGAGGGGGAGGGGCGGGGGTATGAAAAATGGTGGAATGAGACAGACATCATTACCCTATGTACATGTGTGATTAGCAAGAATGATATGAATGTACATCATGCACAACCATAGAAATGAAAATCTGTACCCCATATGTGTACAATGAATCAAAATGAAGTCTGTAAAAATAAAAAGAAAAAGAAAAGGAAAGGAAAGGAAAGGAAAGGAAAGGAAAGGAAAGGAAAGGAAAGGAAAGGAAAGAAAAGAAAAATGGAGTGGCCAAGATGTGGTAACATCATTTGGCCTTGATTTTGCCTTGATTTTCACATGGTGAATGGAGAGGAAGGCTGACCCAAAGAAACTCATCCCTGAGATTGCAGGACACAGACCATAGGAGAAATGAAAGGCAGATTGACATATGAAAAAAGAGAAGAGGAAGCGAGTGACGTGTAAGAACACATTCTGGTGAATCTCATTAAATAGGACAACAGATGATAAAGGATGAGCCTTCTCCATAGTGCCGTGGGGAGGAAAATGCCACAGAACTTCAGTCATGAATCAGAGTTACCAAGTATTCTTTGGGAAATGTTGCAAGAGCTACCTGCTGTTTTTGTCAGGGTGGAATAATGATCTCACATCTTTCAAAGATAAGAGACAAGTGATTTCGACTTTCCGCCTCCCCTCTTAAGTTCATGGACTAAAGTAATAAACACTTAATGGAAGATAAATCATCACTTCAGAGTTCTGTGCATTTGTCCTTTGTCACTTCTGCAGGACAGATGGCATACGAGGCTATTTGTGAGCATTAAACTGTTTAAAAAAGAGACAGCAATAACCGGAACCGGCATTATCAAGATTTTAGGAACTATATAAATTTCCATTGTGTAATTCCAATAAAGTGCATAGAAGTTCACATTAACAATGGTAAGTCTTGGGGTTTTTTTCACTTCAACTCTAAGTTTTGCTAAAGCTGTCTTAACTCCCATGAATCTCAGTTTCTTTTCTATGAAAACAAAGACAAAAATAATACCTACCCTCCTCAGACCTCACATGTGTGCTCTAAAGATTGAATAAAATCTATAAATAAAGGATTTGCATATTGCAAAACTCTATACAAATCTAGGGGTTATTCTGTAAATATGCATATAATATTAATGCTTGCTCTCCTGAACTTAAATGATAGCTTTTTTCCCTAAAGTTCTTAAAAAGAGAACTGAAAATATTAACCTTTTTGGCCTCCATGGAGTATAGCTGTGTGCACACCAAGACCAAGAGGAATACAGCATGTACTGGGTTTGGCACAGAATCCACCTATTCTGGCAGATGAGTGGGAGAGCTTCTTTTCACCCCTGGTTGTAAATGTTTATTTAATTATCTCTCTTCTCTCCTAAAACATGGATAACATCTTAGAAACCATTGTATCTTTGGTATTTAAAGTGCAAGACCTGGCATATAGTAAGCCCTTAACAAATATGAAAGAATAAATAAATGAAAAGTGAATAGATGGATAAACCCAAAGGCAATTTTGACAACAGTATAGGAAAAAAAATCAAAAGGCAGTCCAAGTCCATGGTTACCAACAGGGTATCTTAACAGAGCAGGGCTGGTACTAGGTGGTGTGGCTCGGTAGAAATTCTGCATCTTCAGATTCTGTCCGTGGGTAGCATGCTAGAGATGAGGACTGACAAGAACAAGACAAAGCAAGGCAAACTCAAACGGGATGAGCACATGCCTGTAATCCCAGCACTTAGGAGGCTGAGGCAGGAGGATCAGGAGTTCAAAGCCAGCCTCAGCAAGGTCAAGGCACTAAGCAACTCACCAAGACCCTATCTCTAAATAAAATACAAAACAGGGCTGGGGATGTAGCTCAGTGGCTGAGTGCCCCTGAGTTCAATCCCCAGTTCCAAAAAAAAAAAGAAAAAGAAAAAGAAACAGGTTGAAGGCAGATGTCCCAGCTCCCACAAGGAAACTTAAATGTTTATCAGTTCATCAGAAAACAGAATTTCATAATGACACTGAGACAATATCCCAGATTTATGAATTAGAACCCAGCAGAATGTCGGGTATAGAGCCATGATTTTGATAAGAGGGATACAGTGAGATGCTTGGCTGGCAGAACCGTTACGGAGCATGGAGGATAAGACAACCAGCATGAGTGGGTTAGCCAAACAGGAGGAGGAGCGGGGGAGCCACTCAGGATTAACAAGGGAATGCATGCATGAGGGCAGCATCCCTGACCATAACTCTGCAGAACTACCATAGCCCGGGCAGTGGCTGGCATCTCTGTAGCATGATCATCTATGCCCATGAGTATCGGGTTTTTCATTTACATGAGACTAAGGGTTATATGTGGACTAATGTTTTGCAAAGAGTAGAAACATTTTAAATTATGCATACAAGTAGTTTTCAGTTCAAAGAGTGTATCTTACACTGAGAAGGTATTGTTTCAGAGACAGGGACAGGTGTCCACTCTCCTTTTTCAATCCCTAGGCAGCATTTTCCTACTGCTTTTGCCTTGACAACTAATAGTCAGACTTCCCTTAATTGTTGGCACTTAGAGTCAAAATTGTTTTCTCTCCCATGGTGTGGAGCAGGATTGACCTAGCAGAGGCCACAAGTTGATCATGTCACAGTTTTCAGGTTCTTTTAGTCCATCTGCATTCTAGGATTAGTATGTCTGTCAAAGAAATGAAAAAAAAAAATCAAATCCACCTGAAGTCTGACTTAGATTATTATACTACATGGGCGAGTGGGCATTGTTTGACTGACAGGCCCATCAAGATAAATCCTACTTCTGACCAAAGAAAGATTTGGCAAACTGTAGGCTTCATGCTTTGTCATGCTGCGAAAAACTCCAAGTAATTTAGAATCAATATGGTACAAGATAAGTATAAAAGGCAAAATTTGAATTTCATTACTTTAAAATGTCAAGAATAGGCTCTGATAGCTTAGATTAGTGTTTTGATTCTTAAATTTGAGCAACTACATTTCTTCAAACACTAACACATTTCTTGAAAATGGCCAAATAAGAGACTTTGTATTCTCTCTGGTATGATGTAATCACAAATGTACATTTTGTGAACTTTTTGAATAACCTATTAAGATGAATGTGGGGTAATTAGGATGAATTACCTTCTAATTCAAATAGAAGTTTCTGTTCTTCATTAAACCTCAGTGACCTAATGGGAGAAACCATTCCATAGGCAAGAAGCAGCTGCACTGGCCACATTAACGATTCAGTTCTTGACATGAATGAAGGTGATGGACCAAGGTTTTGCTAATGCCTCTGTTAGGTCCTGACACTGCTGATAAAAATAGACTAAAAATGACAGTACCAACACCCACTTCTAACCATGGTCACCTAGGTCTAACCACCTAGGTCACATGGGACTTCATTTCTAGTTTGAGATTATCAACTTCTCTGAGCCTATATAACCTTTGAAGTAACGTTTCATAGCTAAATATTCTTCATTTCATAAATAGGATCTTAAATGTTTCTTGTCTTATTTTGGATTTTTTTTTTTTTTTTTGCTATTGGCTTCTCTATGTAAAACTTGATCATGAAGCAAGAAACATGGTACAATGCAATTTTTTAATTATAACTGAAATCTTATTACATTTACTATAGTAATATTTATAAAGTATCTTTCCAAGTCAAAATGTTTTGGATTCTTGGCAATTCCTTATTTCACCATTCACCATATGCACATTGGTAGACTAATTATACATGTGTTATGATAGTTAAAACAAGCCGTTTTATTTCTCTGGAAGATGACTTGAGAATTTTTTTATATGGACAAGAAACTCCTGGAGGGGAACATAGAAACAGTTAATAAACAACAGGGATATTCTTTCTGCTATGTTTCAAGGGCAGGTTAAGGAAGGTTTGATTTTAATTTTCCTCTGGAAATCAAACATTAGAATAAATTACTAGAATGAACTAGAAATTTATTTTCCTATAATTCTATATCAAAAAATCTCTTGGATCAGGGTCAGGTACCTGAAGACAAAGAATAAGAGTGATTAATGTCTTGGTCTGGTCTTAGCCTGACATTTAAAACTGGTCACATCTCCCCCAGTTCTCGGCATTTGGTTCTGTGCTGCTGGGGTTGCTCTGTTTGAAGAGCAAAGGTAAAGGTACAGTTTTTCTCAGACTTGATCTCCAGACCCATATATCCACCTGTCTACATCTGAGTTTCACATACACTTCAACTTAGCCTCTCTAAGAGGGAACTTTTTCTTTTTTCTCCAGATCCTGGGATCAAATGTAGGGCCATGTACCACTGAGCTACATGCCCAGCTCTTTTAATTTTATTTTGAGGCAGGGTCTTATTACATTGCTTACTACAAGTTTGAGAATGTCTTACTTCATCCTCGAACTTGTGATCCTCCTGTCTTAACCTCAGGAGTAGCTGGGATTACAGGTATGCATCACTGCACCTGGTTCCATGAAAGAACTTTCTATCAACCCATAGCCTCCAAGGTTAGACAGCCTCCAATGAATTTGGACTCCTTTCAGTGCTCCTAATATAAGACAAATTATTCACTTATTTTTCTTCCAAGAAGAATTTCTTGAGAACACTTCAAGCACTATTCTAAGTCCTAGCTGGAGATATAAGAAGATGATGCCCCAACACAGAGAATGGACATGCCTTTTGAGTTCCAGTATGTTTCGCAGACTTATATTCCAAGACTTTGTTGGTATCTATGATTTCTCATGAGATTTTAGGCCCCAGGCTTACATTTTTTTAATCCAAGAATTGTTCAGTCAACATTCATAGCACAGTAAGAGTTATGGAAAGACAGTTATTTTTCTTGGGCAGGGAACAGGAGGGTCTGTTAAGTCATTTATTGCCACCCACCCTCATCCCAAGTAGTTCCACTCAAATTATTGAGATTTGGACAATAGAACAGATGCAATAGTTAGAAGCTATGTCAGTAGGTCCAAAATTATGCAACTAGCCACAGGGAATCCATTTTTTAAAAAACTGTCTATGATTTTGTTCCTCACAATTTTAAATAATCAGCTTATAGGTCAATTCTCTCCTCCTAGCACCTTTAAGGTAGATGTCAGATGGAGACATATAGTCTACAGGTAAACGGAAGTGTCTTTTTCTTTGGGGATCCTAAAATGTTAATGTTGTAATATAAATTTGGCTCCTATGAGTTCATTACTATTTGTAGCTGCTGTTTAAAGCAGTGTTTTAAAGTTTAAGAGTCTGAAAGAATATTAGAAGACTACCCTTTTAAACAAAGGATGTCAAATGGTGGTAAAATGGCATGATTAGCAACAAATTCTAATTATGTCAATTGACTAAATGACAGAGTGAAAAACAGGAGTATGATAATGATACCAAATTATATATATATATATATTATATATATAAAGATATATATATAAAAGATATATATATAATAATAGATATATATATATCTTTTTTTAAATCTTATGGTATTAGCTATCATCTGATCTCTTCTTCCTAGAAACTCATGACTTTGCTAACTAGGAATTAGAAACCAGTGATCAAGAATTATTGAAAGATCCCAAGGACTTATCAGTTCCTTTGGTCCATGTTCTTGGATGCACATGAAGCTGTTTGTTTTAATGGAGTAAGTGAGACAATTAGAAGGTTCTGTGGAGTGTTTCTAAGATGCTGCAGAGGTGGATGAAGAGTGTGGAGCTCTGGGGTCAGGAAGAGACAAGAGTGGCCCACCTGGGAATGGCGTGGCCCACCTGGGAATGGCATTGCCCACTAGAACACAGCCACCTCTCAGCAGGGACAAAATCCAATGGTGTTCTAGGAAATAAGTGTGGGTCGGGAATCAGTTGCTTGCCCTTCGTAACTCATCTCATGATGCACAGTTATTTAGTTTATGTTGGTGTTTGAGGTTGTGTTCTTTATGGGCAGTGGAGGCGGTCACATTTCCTGCTTCCCAAATCTGACCAACAATAAAACTCAACAACGCCCTTATAAATAGGCATTGCCGGAACTCTTCTCAGGCCACACTATTCATTTTGCCTGAGGTAGCCTGGGGGGTTGCATATCATAGAAGCAGTGCTGCTGATTTTTAGCACCTGTCAGTTTGGAGAACTGCATTTGATTTTTCTGTTTTTTGTTTGGAGTGCTCAAAACAGGGTGTGTAGAGATGTTTCTTGTAACCTTTTGCAATTGGAAGTGTCATCTCTTTTATGGGAGGCCCTGAACAGTGCTTAGATAGAACTGATTCATTCTGAGGTTGCTGGGACTATGAGCATCCCCAAACCAGACATAGGTCAAGTGATTACCCCACAGGAAAGGAAAACTGGATTTAAGAAATACTGTGCTTTAGTTTGAATCTTGACTGTTCCTTGAAGGTCAATTTGTGTTAAAGATGTGTACTCATCTTGGTGCGACTGAGAGTGTGTGGAAGCATTAAGAAGTGATGCCTAGGGGGCGGTCTTTAGGTCATTGGGGTGTGCCCTCGAAGAGGACTCTAAGACCTCTGTTCTTTTGTTCCCTGACTATGAAGTAAGCAGTTTTGCTCCACCGTATGTTCCTGCCGTGACATGCTGCCTCTCTGAAGCCAAAGCAACAGGGCCAATCTTGCATGGATTGGAACTTCCAAAACTGTGAGCCAAAATGAACCTTTTCTCTTTGTAAGTTGATTTTCTCAGGTATTTTATTATAGCAACAGGAAATAGACCAACACGCACTATAAAAGAATGTCCCTTTTCCTTTTGATTTTGCCTTTGTCTTTTGTAAGAAATTATTATTTTTCAAATCTCATTGTTTGTTTTTTGTTACCTGGGATTGAACCCTGGTGTCACTTGACCACCAAGCTACATCCAGACCTTTATATACAAATATGTATGTGTGTGTGTGTGTGTGTGTGTGTGTGTGTGTGTATTTTTGGGAGGGGGCGGGTTCTTGCTAAGTTACTGAAGACATCACTAAGTTGCTGAGGCTGGCCTTGAATTTGCAATCCTGCTTCAGCCTCCCAAGTTGCTGGGATTACAGGCATGCACCACTATACCCGACTGAATCTTAATTTTTTAAAAAGAAGTTTATATTCCAGAGATGAATTTAAAAATTGTTCTCATTTCTTACTATCTTTTCCATATGCTCTTCTCTTTCACTGATGGTGCCCACTAAGTGTCTTGATAAATATCTTTGCAACTTCTACCTTCAAAACACAGAAGAAATATTCTGCATTCCCAGTTCATGTTTAGTATTAATTTTAAATGCTTTTTAAATGCATAGTAACAACATGTATCATTCTTCATTATTCACTCTTAAGATAATGTTCAAAAGTGGCATCAGTTTCTCCTGAATAACTTCTCATTTGCTAATGCCTGAAATAATGATAAATTAGGAAGTAGCTCACCATCAAAGATCAAAAAAAAAAATAATAATTAGCTTAGTCTCTCATTCTCTCCTTCTCTCAATTATTTTCTGCTAATATGTGCTAGCTCTATTTCTCCAGTGTATCCTTGAAGGGAAAAACAAATCACTACTTTGTATATTATAGATCAGAGCAGTGGTCCATAAAAGCTTGGTGTATGAGGGCACTCTAACTTATTAAAACAAGCTGGGAGGTTGAAATATAAGAGAAAACCTGTCCATCTTTCAAAGACAATCTTCAGAGATGAAAGGAAAAAAAAATAAGATGTACATTACAACTAAACTGATTTTCCTTTTGAAATCTTCTACACAAATATTCTCTACCTGGGGATTTTTGCTAAGCCAAATATAATACCTGGTTTGTGGGAGAAGATTTAGTATAAATAAATGCTAGTGTTCATCAGAATACAGAGAGAGATCTGCCCAGAAATCATAGAATTAGATATTGTTATGACTCATGCATTTCTGCCTTGACAAATTCCTGTTTTAATGTCAGACATTTGGTGATTAACTTCAGTCTTGTCATGTTCTATATTTGCATAAAGTCCAGTCAGGCTGGCTATGCAAATGCTTTCATTAATTAGATTTGATTGTATTGCCTACACTGGGTATAGAAATTATATTTACAATAAATATTTCCAATAGAAATTAGTATGTGCAAATATTACTACAGTAATTAAAATCTTGTCAGGACCTGGATTCTTCCCTCTGTTTCCAAACAAAGAATCAAGAAAGAAGTTAAAGTCTAGATTATCAGTGGGTAGAAATAGAAGCACATTTTTAGAGGTTAGAATATAAAATATGATATTTTGTCTCAAATGATTTCAAATCACATAAATGAATCTCTTAGAAGAGAGAAATTGTTCTGTGTTCTGGTGTTCACCATTGCCCATTAATAAGCTTTGAACATTTAAGGATGTTGGAGCCAAATGATAATCCTTGGGGGAAATTGGAAACAGAAACTATTAGAAATTAAAAGTTGTCTACATTGTTGCTTTGAACCATGTTTTTTTCAAATAAAATAACTCATTCTGGGTTCAGAATCTGTACTTGTTTTCGATCACTGCATAATGACTTGCTGCAAGCTTAGTAGCTTAAAATAACATCTATGCATTGCCTCCCAGTTCTGTAGGTCAGAAGCACAGGCAGGCGTGGCTGGGTGCTCTGTTCAGAGTACCACAGGACTGCAGCAAGGTGTCAGCTGGCCTGGCTCTTCTCTGAAGGCTTTGGGGAAGCATCTGGCTTGTCTGGCTTGTCTGGCATGACTGAGCTCTATGCAGTTGTTCGACTGAGGCTCTGCTTCCTTGCCAGCTGTGGTCAAAGTTTGTTCTGGGATTCTAGAGGGCACCTGCATTCCTTGGCTTGTGGCTCTATCCATCTTCAAAGCCAGCAGTGGTAGATAGAATCCCTCCATGCATCCTGTCACCCTGACATCTGTTTCTGCTTTCCTCTTCTGTCTTTTAAAGGGCTGCTGTCATTAAATAAATCCCAAAAGATAATCTCTGTATCTTACAGTTGCTGGACTTGGGATTTTAATTACATCAGCTAAATTCCTCACAATAGTACCCAGATTTGTATTTTATTGAATAGTGAAGGGGTGGGAACCTTGGGGGCCATCTCTAGACTTCTGCTAATCCCAGTCCCTCCAAATGCAGTTCTCTGAAGTTTGTCCTCTTCACCTTGGTGAAAATTGACTATCTGAATTCTAGTCTTACAGATAGAAACTTTGTAAGTGTTAGAACATATCATATTAAAGAATAGTTGAGGAAATTATAAAAGTCTGAAACATTTTACTAAACCACAAATTTAAAGTGAATTATATTTTATGGAGAATGAATAAAAGATAAAAAGAGAATTTTGCTCCATTCACCAGGACATTTGAGATGCTTGGTTTTTCAAACTTTCCAAGTGAATTGAGTGACTATAATAATACATTACAAAACCATCCAATCTAGTATGGTGGGAAGAATGGCAACTCTTTAGAAGAAATGTGGCACATTAATTTTATAGGAACATTTATTTCTTCTACTGCTCTTCTTTAAAAGGACACATGATCTTAGAAACACAGACTTCCTCAAGACATTTCTATAGCACAATTGGATAAAAAAATATTTTCTATAAACATTAGCTCCAGTTATTATTTAGGAAATACCACAACTCTGGCCTCAGTTCAACCTGAAATTTCCAGTATTTTCTTTTAAAAGAAGTTCATTAAATGAGATTTCAAAGCTTTTATTG
The DNA here is from genome assembly GCA_020662805.1 of Glaucomys volans. Classification (NCBI taxonomy): domain Eukaryota; kingdom Metazoa; phylum Chordata; class Mammalia; order Rodentia; family Sciuridae; genus Glaucomys; species Glaucomys volans. The sequence goes on along the minus strand of JAJEJO010050126.1, from coordinate 1,069,892 downwards.
TTAACTTCTTTGTACCTTACATAGCCTTTAATACATTAAGAAATTATTATTTAAATCCCTAATGCAGATTAAGAGCATATTAGTCACCCTTCTTTGTAGGAAGCAGGTAGCAGGGAAAATATTTTTTCTCTTTCTGAATACCACTCAACAACAGAAGTGGTAAATTCTCCATTGGTAATGGTCCAGGTGTGGGGTGGAAGATTAAAGAAAGGAAACATGGAAATTTATATGAATGAAAGGCAGGGGAGACCCATCCTTATTTAGTTCTGTTTTGTCATAACACCTGTGATAATGTATCTTTTGAGATACTAGTAAAATACTGAAGGTCATTTCAAGTAAGAAATAGGCCAATTAAAAGAAAACATTGCTCAAACTGAACATGGAGCATTATGTAAATAAGATGCCGGACACCGTGGCTGCTATGGATTCAAAGGCATTCTCATTAATGTAAAGAATGCTTCTTTTTTCTTTGCTTTTTAAAAAGATTTTTCCCCATTTTTTTATTGATGCATTATATTGTACATAATGGTGGAATTTGGTGTTACATATTCATACCTCTGTAACTGGATCCCAAAGAGCATACTTCCCATCTCTATTCCTCATCTATGAAAGGTGTTCTAAGGTTTGCAATTCAGTCATTCTATAGAACATCCTGCAGATGGAAGAGAGCTCAGACACGTAGCATAACATAGTATGATGGCGATGAACATGGATATGCATTCTAACAAAACACACTGAGTCAAAACAAATGAGTCATTAGATCAACAAGCTGCAGAAAAGTAGAACATATTTTACACTGACGTTTTCCCACTTCAGGGGAGACAAAATTCCACTTCCATCTCTTAGAGTTCAGCCAGGGGTCCTGAGAACTAAGTTGACATAAGTCAGATTAACAAGAGAAAGGCTCATAGATTTATTTAATGCACCTTTTTCTTGACATGGAGCCCTCATAGGACACAATGCCCCAAAGAAACAATTGAAGCCAGTCACTTATTTGCTGCGTTGGACAAAGAATAGTTGTGAACTCCGACCAGGCAAACTGGCTTGAGCCGGGATGTGTAATTGGGTAGAGAAGTTGCCAGGAAAATAGGTATTCAGTGTAACAAGGTCAATCCAGATTCTCTCCACGTCGACTTTCTGTCCTTCAGGACCAGAATGTTATACCCTTTGGTATCGGGAGGGTGTCTTTCACGTGGGATTTTATTGCCTGCTTTTATGAACCAGAAAACAAGTCAGAGTGATCTTGCACCTGCTCTCAAGTGCTCTCATTTTAAACAGTCTGTATGCCATAGTGGTATATGTTTAGCTGCTTGCTTTCACTTTTTCACTACGCACTTGCAAAAGCACATTTCTCTATAGTCAGAGAACTTTCCAAGAGCTACCTTTGCTTTTGGTGCTAGCTGCTACTGTTGCTTCCCCTGCTGCTACTAGATATATACTGAGTAGCAAGCAGATGGGGGTCAATCCAGTAAGTGGTGGTGTGTCACTCTGATGATTGTGACTGTCAAGTTGTTAATGGCCAGTCTTACAGGAGCAGATCTGAGGCAGGTCGCTCACTGGCAAATGTCTGTGGGTACATTTAGCCACGAAGTTAAAGTTGCCCCTGACAGAGAAGTAAGCAACCCCATATCTTGTTGAAAGTTGCATTAAAAAATAGTGTGGAAACCCCAATCTCATCTTGAGATTCCAGTCCTGTCCTTTTATAGCCAACTGCCATATTCATCTATCAGCTTCCAGGACACTAGACACTTTCTCCTTGAACTTCTAAACGATTTGCAGTTGGGCTTGACTCTTTACAAAATTTTGATAACTTCACTGAAAAAGAAACGCGTCACTCAAAGCTTTTATGACATGTCAGGATTTGTGTGAGAGGGGAAAGGGGGGAAAGAAAAGAAACTATGCTTATCACCTTCCTTAATAGTTTTCACACTGTTGTGAAAATGGGATATTTTTCTTTTTTTCTCTCTCTACTTGAGCAAAGATAGAAACCCCTCTGATCTTAAATGGATACCCAGACCTTGTCATGGATAAAATGATTTTTAGAACTGTATAGGAAAAATGAATCTATTAAGCTGAGTAAAATTCCATTTATACCTTACACATTACATTTTTCAATGATAAATTCTGGCTTCATAATGACTATAATTATAATAGTCAACATTTACTGAGTGTCATGGTCTAAATTTTTTTACAAATAACTCTTTATTCAGTCCTGACAACCACACATGAAGTAATAATCTTACCTTCAGTTGATAAACAGGGAAACTGAGGCTCAGAGCACTTAAGGAATTCGCCTAAGATTGCATAACAACTAAGTGACAGATTGAAATTTCAGCCCAGAAAATCAAAACTCTTAAGCATTATGCTACAGCTGTTGTAAAAGGCATATTATTCTAAAATGTCTTGGAAAAAACAGGAACCAGAACTTATTTGCCCCAATTGGGGATCATTGATTAGAAGCTCTTCCCTTGATCTAGGGAAAGAGGCTGACATGAAAGAAGGTTTGTTATGAAACATGAAAGAAGGTCCTCAACATCTAAATTCATCATGCTGATTCAAAAGTAATTGATCTTGAATAATAATTATGACTAATATTTACAATGCTATACCAAAAGCTTTTCCATATAATGCTGTCAATTCTGTGAGGTTTAAAAGAGATTTTGCATGCCAAGTAGCCTAAGGGTTAAAAATACTGATTCCTACTGTTTGTTGTTGCTTGTATTTGTGTATTATGTTACCATCTCAACAAATAAGTAACAGTGATATCACCATCACTACCTCACATCTGAAGGGACTTCCTCTAAGAAGGCTGCAGGACCACAGAGTAAGTGATGGGGAGAAAAGCAATCTGAATCTCATTCTTCTGACCACAAAATCTATTCCCTTTCTATTCTGGTGGTTTTATGCTTCAAATTTGATTGAGTTATTATATTTTTCTTCATATTTTCATAGTTCTTCTAGGCATTCATTTAATTAAGAAATTAATTGGAAATTTTCTTTTTGGAAAGAGGAAAAGGGGTTTCCTTGACAAATATTCACCTTGCCATACTTGAGCAACCATCCTGGGTGTCTTCTGAGGGAAGAGTGCAGAGATGGTTAACTGTGCTGATGAGCCCTCAAAATTCAGTCAGGCATGAAGTGAGTGCCTCCCGGGCTGGGTCCCTATTGGGCCCAGTAGGGGACATTGAGGCTGGTCAGAGAGGAAATATAAATATGCAGATAATCTATCATCTACACACTGAAGGATCTTGGTGTTAAAAATTACCTATTCTCTAGAAAATGTCATCTGTTTACCAAATTTTAGGGGAGTCATTTCTAATAAACACAGTGGATTTTCCCCCTTATTTTCTCGGAGTTGAGGGGCTGGAGTAATGCAATCAACTTAGAGTCCCTGCTTAAGTTACCATCATCTTCTTCTCCACCTCCATCCCCACTGCCATTTCCTTCAGGTGGTGGTGGAGTCGGGAGAGGATGAGGGAGAGTAGCCCTGTGGCCCCTTGACTTGATCCAGTGAAACTGATTTCAGACTTCTGACCTCAGAACTGGAAGAGAATAAAGCTTGTGTGGGTTTAAGCCTCGAAGTTTGTGGGGCTGTAAAACACTCACTTCGTGGAATTCTTTCTTCCTTTATACTATGGCTTCCCTTCTTTCCACGGCACAAAGATCCCATCCAGTCTCAGTGGTGGGAAGCAAGAGCGGGGAGAAAAAATGAAATACCAAGATGAAAATGCTTAGAAATTGTTTTCTATGTCTTGATTATTCATTCAGAACCTGTGGACTGCCCGGACCCTCAGTTACTCCTTTGTGTCTTTTTGCACTCACTTTCTCTATTAAAGAGAAAGAAAAGATGAAAAACTTAACAAACCAACTTTGTAGAAGAGATTTGAAGTAAGGAGGGAGATAAAAATTAAAACAACTATCTGCAAGCTTTTTTCACGGGGGCTCATCTGTCACTACTCTCTCCCAAGCTTCTGACATTGGCTCTAAAATAGGAAGTGAGTTGTTCATAAGCCCCAGAGACTAAAGCCCAACCCATACTTTCAAGGGTATGTGTTTCTGTAAATGTATTTGAATGGGGTCCTCCAAGGTTACCAACCCTGGACCAAAGAGTGGCATGAGGCAATAAGTGGACCCAACTTCACAAATGAACTTAATTCATGTTTAAAGCATTATTTAATGTTGGTTGAAATCTGTTGCCAATCTCTTACTCTGAATTAGGACTGATTCTCTTCCTTTTTACTGTGCTATCTAGGATCAAGACCTCTCTCTTTAGATCTATGGAGAACCACATCTGTTTTACTTGATTATACGTTAGAGTTATCAGTGTGAGCAAACTGATCATTGAAAGACTGCCAGAACCCCTTATAAATGTTAAAATGTATGTTCCCTGCATCTTTAAAACTCTAACCAGAGTCTCAATCAGTAACTGTTTGCTAATAGCCCTCAAAAGAGAGAAGGGCTGGCTAAACTCAGAGCAAAAGGAAAAGTCTCCTGTTGTAACCAAGTGCCAAAGCCATGTTCAGACACCAGGCACTCATGCCATATGTAGGGTCTAATATGGATTTAACCGTGTCTAGTAAGTTTTAAAATAGAGGCGCCATATGAAACATGTAGATGAAAGTTAACCTCATTGGCAACGATTATTATCTGAAACAATGGATACTGTACTATCTTTTTTCATAAGCTGCCCGTTTTTTTCTTAACATACATTCCTATCTGTATATCCATATTAATAACATTCATTATATGATTTCTGTAACCACAAGTGGAAAGCTATACTTTTTATATTGACTCTAGAATGGTATTTGTTATTCTTCTTGGGTGTTGGATATTGTCATGGTTTGGATATTAGGTGTCCCTCAAAAGCAACTGTGTGAGACAATACAAGAAAGTTTAGACATGAAACAATTGGGTTACAAGCTTTTAACATATCCAGTGCATTAATCCACTGATAGAGATTGACTGGATGGTAACTAGGCAGGTAAGGTGTGGTTGGAGGAGGTGGGTCACTGGGCACATGCACTTGGGGTATATATTTTGTCCATGATGAGTGGAATTCTCTTTCTTCTTCCTGGTGACCAAATCCTGAGCTGCTTTTCTCTTCTGCCATGATGTCCTGCCTCACCTTGGACCCAGAGCACTGGAGCCAGCCATTTTTGGACTGAGACTGCTGAAACCATGAGTGCCAAATAAACTTTTTCTCCTTTAAAATTGTTCTAGTCAGGTCTTCTGGTGACAGCAGTGAAAAAATAGACTAAAGTCAGATATTATATTTCACAACTGACATTTTATTCTACTTTCTGTCAACTCTCTTCATTCTTATAAAGTCCAGTTACCTTCTATTTTAGTGCCAGCTAATGATCAGTTCTCACAATTCAATAACCAGAGTTTATGGCACTGTACTATATGAAATCTCCTATTAACAAGCTGATGGAAATACAGAATACTCAAAGGAGTTAAACTATGCAAAAGCAAGTTTAATATCAATCTGCCAATATAAGCAAAAAAAAATGGTATTAGAGTTTGAAGGGTAGACTATACTGAGGAGCAAGTAATGAGGCTTTTGTTTATTGAATATGCATCATATAGAGCTTCATTTATTTTGATGCTGAATTCAATTCTGACTTCTTTTTTTCTTTCTCATTCTTAAACATGAGAAATTTACAACTCCCCTTTTCCTCCTAAAAAAAATCCTTAAATTGTAGCTGATTGGATGGTACACAGCTGTAACTTAAAATGTATCATCTCTGCTGAGAAAGCAAACAAGCTAAACACTCTTTGTGTCAATATGACAATCTAAAATTTCTCTTGAAAGGGTATTTAGAATGAAAATGTTCAGCCATGCGAGTAATCACATATTTTGGTGAAGAATCTATTAGTGACATCCTAGTGCTTTGTAAGGGTTCCTGAGAAAGAAACATTCATGTAGAAATAAGGAAAATTCTACTTCAGTAAACTGTAAAATTTGGGGGAGGGGCCATTATAGTGTATCTCAGGTTAAAAAAAAATGTTTTCTGTCTCTGTTTAATCATGTTAAGACTCAGTTTCTTCACTTTAAAAGTGAGAATTTTAATTAAATGCACTCCAGGATTTTTCCCAGCTGCTGAATTTCAAAATTCACAGTGCCTTTCACTAAAACTGATTTTCATATCCTCCCCACACCTGCTTTGAGCTTTAACACATCTGCTTTTAAAGTATGTGCAAATTGATGACCAGCTGTGTTCCTCTAGTATTCTTCACAGCGAAGACTGGTGTATAGTAGTGCCTAATCAACTTAATAAAAAAAAATTAAAGTTCTATGACAGCTTACAAATAGAACTACTGATTTTAAAGATGTCTGATCTGTTTTTCTGCAACTGAAAAATAATTAAATTATAACCTTTGCCAAGTGACCTATCTGTGATACCTTCAGGTTTTCTAGTGATAAGTGTCAAAGAAGTGGACATGAATTGTAAATACTGAATCAGTTGTCATCAAATTAGACTGACCAGGGACCTGAGACTTTCAAGACAACACAACTGAGTGCGGCATGTTAGAATCAGATTAGCCAGTGGACTGCAATTGGGTTGGAGAGAGGTGATCTTTCCTGATTAAGACAAAGAAAATCAAATACATAGCCAGAAGCCATTAGCAACTGATACAATGTCAAGTGAGTAGGTGGCTTCCTGGCAGCAGGAAAGCTGCTTAAGTGGCAATTTCCTGTTGTTCTGAGCTCAACAGATTTATTTCAGGAACATTCCTAAGGCCCAGAACCTAGGGAAGTGAAGGTATATTAACTCCTTTCACCTAAGATATTATTTTCAGCTGCGTAAATGATTGATTTTTGTGTCTTCGCATCCCTGCAGACTTTTTTCAAATTCTTTTTTCTCATCAGTAACTATACAATGTGAAATAACCCAGGAACACAGCATTTGATTTATATTCTTTTACTTAATGACATTTCAGTATCTTTAATACAGAGTCAGATACCTTATAACCTTTAATTTACCAGGTATTCTTTTCTCTGTAGTTGTACAGAAAGTAAATTTTAATCTGATGGAGTAAGAGAGCTAAGTTAAAATTTACACAGATAACAGAAATATTCTTCTTCCAATTACATTTTGGAAATTGTAGGTATAATTTTGAGTGCAGATATTTGATTATACAAGGCATTTCAGCTAGACTACCTGACAAGATATATGAAATTTGAGATAAAAAGGAAATAACAATGCAACATGAGTACTATTAATAGAAATTGGACTTAAATTAAAAAACTCATTTCTAAGAGCCAACATACTTCAAAATGTGAGAATAGAAACTATTAAATGGTAATATAGCAAGTCACCAGAAAATAATAGTGGGTGGCAAGAGATAAGAGACATTGATCAGTGGTTAGATAGGAGTTAGAAGTCCTTGTGGGCTATTCACAGTGAGGTGACTGTAATGATAATGTACGGTATATTTCAAAATGCTAGAAGAAAGAATTTTGAATGTTTTTACCATAAAAACATAAATGTTTGAGGAGAAGGATATCTTAACCTAATTTAAATAGTACACAATGTATATGTGTATTGAAACATCACATGCTACCCCGTTAATATGTGAAATTTCTATGTTTTTATATATCAGTAAAAATTACTTTCATTTATATTTTTAAAAAAACAGTTGTTATCTTTATGTTGCTCAGTTAGATTTCTGTCTCTGTAATAGATTTCTTGAGAGGCATCGACTTTTTTTTTCTAAGCTTTTTTTTATTTTTCAGACTGCATTTTGATTCAGTGTACACAAATGGGATACAACTTTTCATTTGTATGGTTGTGAACAATGTAGATTCACACCATTCATGTAATCATACGTGTACATAGGGCAACGATGTCTGTCTCATTCCATTATCTTTCCTACCCCCGCCCCCTTCCTGCTCTTATTTCCCTCTACACAATCCAAAATTCCTCCATTCTTCTCTTACTCCCCCCACCCGTCACCCCCATTATGTATCATCATCCATTTATCAGAGAAAACATTTGGCCTTTGGTTTTATAGGATTGGCTTATTTCACTTAGCATGATATTCTCCAGCTCCATCCATTTACCTGCAAAGATGCATCAACTTTTAAAGAGAAGAGGTTTGTTCCACCACCTCCCCATAGTGCCACAGGCTGAGGACCAAACCTTCAATACATGGACCTTTGATGGACATTTCAGATCCAGACTCTAGGATTCAATCCTGGCCCCCAAAGGCTCATGTCCATTTCATAACACAAAATACATTAAGTCCATCACTAAGAGTCCCCAAAGTCTTAACAGTTCCAACATTGCTGAAAAGCCCAAGACTCAAGGCAAATTCTCAACTGGAGAAAAGGAAAATTACATCCTTCCAACATGAAATGGTGTGACAAGAACAGGGCAAATATTCTTTACAAAGGGAGGAACAGGAAAATAATAATGAGGAAGCAGACCAAAGTGAAAACAAAACCCAAGCGGCAAACGTTAAATCCTATAGCTGCATGTCTGGTAGCCAGGGCATATAGTGTCATAATGTGAGTTTCAGGGCCTTGGGTGGCCCCACCCCTGTGGCCTTGCTGGTTGCAGCCCACATGGCCACTCTCTTGGGCTGGTTCTGCTCATCACTGCCTGCAGCTTCCCTTGGAGAGTGTTCCACATTCCTGACACCTCTGACTTCTTGGGGTTTCCAGTGTGACTTCAGTTTCACAGTCTCAACTTTGTTCATCTCCCTGTCTGGGGTAGCTTGCAGGCACTCCAATACTACTTGTCATGGTTTTGTTATGAAGTATTCCCCAAAAGGTTTGCATGTTGAAGGTGGGACTCCCAATGCAGAAACGTTCAGAGGTGGGACTTCAAGGCAATGATTAGGGTTCTGACCTCATCAGCTTAATCCACTCACTGGATCGATCCATTGACAGCTAAGTAACCTACTGGGTAGTAAGCAGGTGGGGCGTGACTGGAAAAAATAGGTCAGTGGGAGGTACATACTCGGACTATGTGTGTCCCTGTAGTCTTCTGCTCTCTTTGCTTCCCAGCTGCCATGAGTTAAGCAGCTTTCCCTTCTCATGCCCCCACCTGTAGCCCAGAGCAAAGGAATCAGCTGTCTGTGGGATAAACCTCTGAAACCAGAAACAAAAGTGAACTTCCTCCTCCAAGTTGTTCTTGTCAGGCATTTTGGTCACAGTGACAACTTTGGTCACGTTGACTGACACACTGCCACATACTGCCTGGCCTCCCAGGCTTTCCTTTGAAATCTTAGTACAAGTCTTTATGACGCCGTAACTCTTGGCACTCTTCATGCCTGCAAAACCAGCATCATGTGGATAATGCCAGGGTCTGGCACCAGTGTGAAGTCCACCTGGGCCCACTTCAATGGCCGCTTCCATAACCTGAATGCCTTGGTGACTGAACACAGAGAAATCTGTGCTAGCAGGGCATTTCTGGGTTCCCTTCTCAAAAAAAAAAGTATTTAAAATGAACTTGCAGTGTTACACTTTGAACCTGTTGATGGATTTTGTCTTACCAATTCCTAAGATGCCCGAAAGCCATCTTTCCTATTGTCCTGGTGCAAAGTGCCTGGTGTCTTTTTAATGGTGCCAATCTCTTTAGCAGCTATGCTTTCCTTAACCAAACTTGATACACATTTTTTTTTTTTTTCTGGTTAAGCTGCACCTTAACCAGATCCTTCTGCTCTTTCTTTTTCGCTTCTGATTCTCTAATAGATTTGACTAAAAGTAGTCAGTAATACCTATATCCCTGCCTAAATGCTGTAGTGCCTTGAAATTTCCTCTACCTGATAAACTAATCCATCACCTTTAAACTGTGCCTCACATAAAGTCTCACCTTTAAACTGTACTTCAACACGTACCCAGGTTTTTTGCCAGGTATAATATGGGTGGCCTCTAGTCCAATTCCCATTAGAATTCTTACTTCCCTCTGAAACCTCATCAGCATAACCTTTACTATCCACATTCCTGTCAACACTCTGGTCTTCTGAGCCTTCACCAGAATTGCCTGTTCAGCTCCTGATACAGCATTCCAGCTGATCTTCAGCCTGATTCTCCAGATTTTCCCAAATTCTTCTAACAAACAGACCCCAAAGGCTTCTGAAATACATCACGAGGTATGATGACAGCAATGACCTCACTTCTGTGGGGTCAAAGCATTAACTCACCATTTTCTGTGTAGTCAGCTTTCTGTCCTAGTAACAAATGTCTGAGGTAAATCAAACTTCAGGAAGGAAGAGAGTTTCTTTTGGCTCATAGTTTCAGAGGTTTCAGTCCATGGTCATGCGGCCTCGTTGCTCTGGGCCTGTCGTGGCATCTTTGCCAGAGCACACGTCAGAGAAGTCTGTTCACCTCATGTATCCAGGAAGCAAGTAGGAGAGAAAAAATGAGACATTGGCATCCCAGTATTCCTTCTGGGCATGTCGCCAGTGACCTGGTATTCTTCTTCTAGGCTTCCCCTCCTAAAGGTTCTTCCACCTTCCAATTAGCACCACAGACTGGGGAGGACACTTTCAGCACGTGTGACTTTGGGGAACACCATAGATTCAAACTATAGCATCTGAGTATGTTTCTATTACTCTTCCAAAAAATCATGAGTGGAGCTATCATTATTTGTCTCTTCGAGAATTATAGGGTACCTTCTATCAGCTTCAATCTTAAATATATATTAATGCCCCATCTGAAAGCCTTCGCCTCTAAAACTTGTTCAAGTCACTTTCACCTATGTGTGCTAACTAAAATTACTCTGAATTTTACAGATTCCTATTAAAAACCTAATAAAAATAGCATGAATCTTTCCAAGTAGGTGCAAAGACACAGTTATCAGTCATTGAAGATTTTCTTCCTTCCTTCTTATTCTGGCATTTATTCTTTACTCTTTTATTTAACTAGGAACTTTTCACCACTTTAGGGTCAGCAACCTGCTCTAATGTTGTTTCTTGTCAGATATCAGAAAAATAAGAGAAAGAGAAAAAAAGTCTATATTCAAAGTCTGATTTTGAAACCAAGGAGGACATTTAATTTAAAATGGAGAGTGCTGTGAATGAATCTCAGAAACACACCTCAAATTTCCACCACCAAAGAGCAATTGTGTCCCTCTAACTCTGTCGCCCATCATGGAACTGTCCTTGACAGTGAGCTGGTGCATTGTCCTAAGCCATAACTTGGGGCCATAACTAGGAAAGAGGACAAGACTGGTCCTGGATGACCATTGTGTGCCAGCACAATCCAGATTCCATAACCCTGGTGAAGCAGCTTTGCAGAGTGAGACATTTAGTAGTGATATATCAAGTCCACCAGAAAGTTAGAGAACAAAATCTGGAAATAAGAGCAGAGTACACAAAGATAATAAGGTCAAAATGATAGGGTTGGGGCTGAAGGCAGAGCTTCCTGAAGAGATCATTTGGGGAGGGAGGAGGCAGATGCCCTCCAGAGAACCCTGTCATCGAGTCTCTGAGAAAGAGGAGATGGAAATGCTGAGTGAATTTCAACTGGAGGTTATGAGTTTTTTGAAATCTCACCAATACATTCTTTGAGAGCTCAAACTTTTGCATTTCAGAACAGGAAGGCTTGCTTTACAGGTTTCTGTCCAGCCCTCAACTACACATTTGAAGGAGTGTGTTGCCTACTGTGTATTAAAAAATTAAATGAAACAGACCAGGTGAGGGTCATATGAGCTGGAAATCCACCACAGGAGCAGGTGGACCACTGCACCTGGGGAATAAGATACCAGATGATGGCCCCAAGTAGTTGGATAACACAGGATTCCAAGAGACACTTGAAATTCTTACGTGAAAGCTCCAGATTGCTTTAATGATAGAAGATAAATCAAGGAAATTGAGTTTACATCCCTCAACAGAGCCCAATCCCTTATTTTACTCGGTAAGAGACAAAAGATCAGAGAAAATAATTCTACTGTCACCTAGGTGCCTTTAATGTCAGCACCCAGACTAGAATGTAGTCTTCCTGATTCTTAGTTAAGTCCTTTTCAGACATAATTGTGATATTCAGGGAGGTTGTTTGCAAATGAAGGAAGGTGGGAGGAAGAATTTCAAGTTATATTATTTGTTGAACTAGAGTAAATGCTCTTGAAAAAGCCTCAAGTACCTTCTTGAATCGGAACCTATCTCAATTTTCTTCACCAAATAAGTGAATAATAAGTGATATATAAGAGGGTTTTTATTACGTGTGCTAATTGAAAAATTACTTGGATAGAACATACACAGGAAAACACTGTACTTCAGAGTCTAAACATGAAGGTGCTGGTACAACAAAGGTTTACATTCCTACTCAGTGACATTTCACTTAAATAAAAATAAGTCCCTGACTTAGAAAAAAATACAGTATTTCATGACAAATATGGTTCAAAAATAATAAGCAAAAGCTGTATGTTCTTCCTTTTGATAGCTTTCTTAATCATCTTTCTTCTAAAAATTACTCATTTAAAAATTCTCAAGTGTTACATTGCCCAATTTTCACTCCCAGGGTGTGTGTGTGTGTGTGTGTGTGTGTGAAAAGAATCGTAACTAATACCTTTTATATCTCCATTTGTTCTCTTTACCCAAACACTGTTTATAGTATTCAGTTTTGCTTGTGATAAAGGACACAAGATAGAGATGTCTATGAGCACCACAAATCCATCAATGGTTAACTATTTTTTTTTTTTTTTTTTTTTTTTTGGAACCGGGGATTGAACTCAGGGACACTCAGCCACTGAGCCACATCCCCAGTCCTATTTTGTATTTTATTTAGAGACAGGGTCTCACTGAGTTGCTTAGGGCCTCGCTAAGTTGCTGAGGCTGGCTTTGAACTCGCGATCCTCCTGATTCAGCCTCCCAAGTTGGTTGGATTACAGGCGTGCGCCACCACGCCCGGCCTAATGATTAACTATTTTTACAAATAGATTACCATAGTCCTGTTTACTTTGGCCATGATTGTGTTACTTGACAGCACAAAAAGCAAGCAAATAAGAAAACCACTTTTTTTTTTTAGTGATGTTTAGTATTAGGGAAGAGCCGGCACCCTGTGTAGTTTCCATTTGGAAGTTCACTGTCACTGCGTTGCTGAATCCATTGCCTTTGTGATACATTTGTCCCATTCATTTGCTCACCACTCTGGTAGATACAGTGGCTACAGAAGTATAAACACAATGTCTGTCTTCAAAAAGTGGAAGAAATTATTTTTCTTAAAGCAAGGATTGTTTTCCCAGAAAGGTGACCAACATTCCTATGCAGTAAAGCACCCTCCTCCTAGGAGGATGGAGAATCCTCAATCCTCCAGATCCTCCAGTGCTGGAGAATCATTCAAGAGCCACACGCACAGACAATTGTGTGTAAGCAAGTAGTTTAAGGGTTCAGTTTTGCTCATAGTAAAGCAATAGGACTAGATAAGTTACAGTGGCAACTTGTGGTTTTATGTTTTAATCTGACTTTGATATGATTAAATATCTTGGCTCAAATGAATACATGGCAATTAGTATATAAAACATAGTGTGGGACTGAGGATGTAGCTCAGTCAGCAGTAGAGAATCTGCCTAAAGTGCATGAGGCCCTGGATTGGATCCCCAGCACTGTCAAAAGGAAAGTTGCTAAAATTCAGAAGTAATCAAGGAAGTACAAAATCAGAGGAGAGGCTGTTTTTTACCCAAATTATTAGAAAAATATCCACATAATAATAAAAATATTAGGGCAAAAGTATAGGAAATGGATATGTTCTACATGTCTAGCAAAAATCTAAATTTGGTGAATCATTTTTTTACAAGACAATTTGGAAATATTTGAATTTTAAAATATGTGATCAAACAATTATATTTCCCAGCATCTGATGTAAGATACAAAACAAGTTCATTGACACAATTCCCATGATAAGCAAATCTCAGTACCACATAAGTGTCTCTCGGTGGGAGAAAATTAAATAACTATGACATAGCCATTTTGCAGAGTCCTCTGCAGCCACTGAAAAAACTTTAAGTAATCCATATTTCCTATAAGAGATAAACAATAATTGTGGGTGCAAAACTGACTCCACAACATCTAGCTTAGCAAAGGGCCCAGGTATTGATGGCCACGAGACATCCTATCTTTATCTGAAATGTTTAAATATTTTACAATGTCATATGTTATGAAATTAAAATTAAATATGAATTTTAAATTAATTATTACAGAAGAAATTACAAAAAGGTTGAGAACTATTCTAGTATTTTCCAATCTAATAGGAATATTATTCAGCCATAAATAAGAATAAACTTATGGCATTTGCAGGTAAATGGATGGGAATTGGAGAATATCATGCTAAGTGAAACAAGCCAATACCAAAAAAACCAAAAGCTAGATGTTTTCCCTGATAAGTGGATGTTGATACATAAGGGGGGGGGGAGTTGAGAGGGAGGCAATGCTTTCAGTCTTCAGCTGGAAATATATTTGTAAATGCAATATATATTGAATCATTTGATAAGAAACCAACTTTTGCTATAGATCAACCAGCTAAAACTCCATTTTACTTTGTTTTCTTTTTAACCAGAGACTTTGCTCAATAAATACTTTTGTAACTTTTTTAGAGACATAAGAGAAAAAATACATAGATCCCTTTACTATCAGACTTTGCCAGATAGTACACCCTTAGCATCCAAGACCACAACTGGATGCCTGAAACCAGAGATGGTACCAAACCCTACATGTTTTTTTCCTATACATGCATACCTATGATAAAATTCAATTCATAAATTAGGTATTAGGTACTGTTAGAGATTCACAAAAATAAATAATAAAATATTTATAACTATATACTTCAGTAAATTTTATTTGAAATGTATGAATTATTTATTTCTGGAATTTTCCATGTAATATATTCTGGCTACAGTTGTCCAAAGATAACAGACCATGCAAAGTGAAATGGGTTGTGGGAGACTCCATGACACCTGACTTATTCAGAAATCAAACATCTGCCAGTTTTAATCATTCAGACTAGTGATTTACTTAATAAATACTCATTAAGAACCTTTGATTTTTCCAGCACTGGAACACAGATTTTTTATCTGAACAAAACAGACCAAAATCTTTTTTTTCATTGTGCTTACATGCTTGTAGAAGAAGAATCTCAACAGGTAATATAAAATAGGTTGTTAGAAGGTGATACATGCTTCAAAGAAAAAACTAAATCAAAGAAAACTGAAGAATGCTGGGGGGTGGAAGGAGGGGTGCAAATATAAATAGGGCCATAGGGAAAGGCCTTTCTGAGAAGGTGTAAATGAGCAAACCCCAAAACAGGAGAGAGTAGGACACAATTGAATCTAAGGGAAGAATCTGTCTGGCAGAAATGATGGCAAGTGCCAGGAATTCAATATTACTGAGAACCACTGTCCACTAGAAAAAAATAACACTGAAATTCAGAATTAGGAAACCTAGCTTTTAGGATGATCTCCTGCAATACCCACCTATGCAAGTCACTCAGCATCTTCCACATTTAGTTATAAACTATGGGGATGGGCCTGGCGTAGAAATTATTTCTGAGTTTCTTACCTACTTGTCTATTTTTCAGTGATGATGAGTCAATCAGAGGAGGTTTGATGGATCTGGAGAAAAGGGAATCCTTGGAAACTGTTGGTGGGAATATAAAGTAGTATTACCATTAGGCAAAAAAATAGAATTGTTCCTTTAGACATTAAAAGTAAAACCACCTTGTGATCCAGTAATCCCAAAAGTGGGTAAATAAGCAAATGAAATGAGATCTATTAAGTCAAAGAGATATCTACACTCCTATATTTGTTGTCCCTTTATTCACATAATATATGGAGTTAAGTGTCCATCAGTGGATGAAAAGATAAATTAAACATGTAAATTACATGTAATATATATGTATATATATTTTTAAATAATATTTTGCCTATTGTTATGGTTTGGATTTGAGGTATCCTCCAAAAGCTCCTGTGCCATGTGGAAGGTACATGATTAAATTATCAGAGCTATGCTATGACCTAATCAGTCATCCTAACTTGAATAGGTCAAGAGAGTGGTAACTATAGGCAGGTGGGGTATGGCTGGAGGAAGCAGGTCACTAGGGGATTCCCTGGTGCCTCTGTCTCTCTCTGCTTCCCAGGCACCAGGAGGTAAGCAGCTTTCCTCCATCACATCCTTCTGCTATGGTCCTCTGCCTGTCCTCAGCCCCTGAGCAATGGAGTCAGCCATCCATGGCTGAACCTCTGAAACTGTAAGCTCAAGTAAACTTTTCCTCCTCTAAGTTGTCCTGGTTAGGTATTTTGGTCACCATGAGAAAAAGCTGACTGACACATCTATCTCACCTCTCTCTCTCTCTCTCTCACACACACACACACACACACACATATATGCGCGCATGCGCGCATGTACACACACAGTAGAATATTATTCGTTCTTTAAAAAAGAAGAAAAATTCTGTTATTTGTTGCCTGGGTGAACCTGGAGGACATTATATTATGGGAGATAACCCAGGTACAGAAAAGCAAATATCACAAAATCTCATTTACTTGTGGAATCTATAGAAGCAGAGAATAGAAGGGTGGTCATCAGGAGTTGGGGAAGGAGTGTGGGGAATTAGGGAGATAGTGGTCAAAGAATACAAAATATCTGATGAATTCAAGGAATAACTTCAAGAACTGACTTATACAACATAATGACTATAGTTATAACAATATATTGCATACTTGGAAAAAACTTAAAATTGGAAATAAGTAAAAATGCTGCTTGCTTGCTAGACAGAGAGAGAAGATTAAATGGCACTTTACTCACTAAGCAGGAAAATATGTGCTGCACTGAAGAAAGTTTTCCATTAAAATTGCTTACAACAAAAGAATTCCTTGCTTAAATGTTAAACTCCAGTAATCTGGAAAATGTCATTACTCCAACATCTGATACCCAGAGAATGATCAACAGGGTGTGACTAAGAGTGATAAGGGTAAAGAGGATGCAAGGATATAGGTTTCATTTTTCATGTTGGTAGCATAACTTGTCATAAGCAAGTTTCCGTTAGTTTGATGTGCCTCATCATTTCAGCACTCCATTTTATATCTCCTTGTACTATGCTTTGCATAGAGCCACAAATAAAAGTTCCAGATATCTGTTAACACAGGGAGACAGTTCTCCATATATTTACATATTTTTCGGTGAATGTTGGAAATTAAAAATCCATATGGCCTGAGATGATCTTGCATTAACAGCACCTCATCAGTTAAGGAAGGAGCTGAATTTCTAGACTCTTCTTACCAACTGTGGATTTGTTTCTAGATTTTTCTATTTGATACCATTCCATAGCTGTTTCTAGCAAAGAAGCACAATTTATTTTTCTCCACTTTGCATTTTTTTCTTTTTAATTGAGGTAGATGAAACTGCAACTGATTGGCTTATCAAGGGCCATTTGGGGAAAGCATCACTATCACATGCACCTTTTATGGTGCAGCTCTAAGTGAAGTCAATCAAATTCAAGGACATCTATTACCCAGTGCCTGCCCAACACTGCTGAGCTGGAAAACAAATTACTTGAGTCACCATAAATTGAGGTGTTTTTTATTATGTATCTTGCTATCTGTTTTTGCAATAATGAAATCCCAAGTTATTCTTATATAAATTGTAATTGTGTAAGAAGTGTATCTTTATTAGTATGAATTTAGAAATTGCTTCTTCCTAGAGAGTAGTGAGGGAGTATGTGGGAACTGTTATTGTTTAAATGCTCTCTGGGCTGCAGATTCTGGACCAGATAGGTACTAATGCTATCTCACTCAATCTCACTACAGTGCATTGTTATTTCTGCTTTTAAATGGGAAAACTGAGGCTCCAAGACATCATACCAATCATTATACACATATTGGAGCATAGCAGGAACCTCCAAAATTTCTGTGCTTTTCCCAAAAAAACATGCAGACTCCTATTTTTAGTCACTGATTTTGCTGCTCCAGTAATTACAGTCAACCCTCAGTGTCCATGGAGGGACTGGTTCCAGAACCCCCATGGACACCAAAATCTGTGTGTTCTAAAGTCCCTTATTTAAAATAGCATCGTCTTTGAAAATAACCTCCACATGTGCTCCCATGCACTTTAATTCATGTCCAGGTTTACTTATGACACCTACCATGATGTAAATGCTAGGTGAATAGCTATTATACTGTATCATTGATGGAATAATGACAAGAAAAAAATTACATGTACATATTCAATAGAGATGCAGTATTTTTTTTAAAAGTTTTGATCTGTAGTTGGCTGAACACACAGACACAGAACCTGTGAACATGGAGAGTAGACTGTATTCACTTGACTTTCAGCCCGTGAGTTACTGTGGCTGCAGTGGAGTCAGAGGGCATCAGGGTGCAGGAAGCCTGTCTGCTCTTCCCGGGTGCTCTCTTCTGCACTCCCTGGACCAACCAGATTATTCAGACTGAGTCTTGTGGCAGGGTGGGAGTTGCTGCTATCTGTGCAGCTCATATCTTAATAACATCTCCTAATGCCTGGGAGTTGGGAAGTAACAAGATTGTCAGGCTGACTCACAAACCAAATGCCCATTTAGCAATTTATTTTGTGAGATATTTCAAGAGTAAAATTTTGCATCTACTTTTTGGTAAAATAGTTCCATTATTCAAAATTACATCTTCACCCAGGAGGTCACTGTGGAGCCAAAGAAACAAAGAGGAAATTTGGGCACATTTAAGGTATAGTTGTCTGCTGATGGAGTACGGTGAGGTCTCCTGGTGATTTTTTTAATCTCAAGAATCAGAAATGATTGCTCAGAGTCAAAACCCTGTCTCATGGATGTTCTACTGATTCAGAAACTTTTAACTGTCCTCTTCTGGGATTTTATTTTAACCTCCTGGTAACTCCTAACCTCCAAGTATTTCTTTGTCAGTGTGTTCTTAGTTTTAAATATTCTCTTCTGAAATGTGCAGAAACTACCCTCCACCAGAGCAGAAGATCTGGGCTTCATTATATTCTTGATGTAGCACTTCTTAATCCTTCTTTGTTTGTTTCCTGTTCTGAATGGCATTTGAGAATCTGGATACTTCCAACTGAAAGATTGCTAGAGACACTTGTGTGACCCTTTTAGTCAAAAAACCACTAATCAAGATTTTCAAGAATTTAGAAGCCTTTTTCTAGCACTTCTCGAACTAAACTCAACTTACCCTAAGTGGTATTGTTACCTGGCTGTGTGTGGATGACAGAGGTCAAGCAGGATTGTCTTAAGTGCCCTCGTCATCTTGTGGATGGCACCACTCTTGGACCACAAGAACCCAACAGCAACTTGTGGGTTAGAACTCAGCGTGTTTGGAGCTCTGTCAATGCCATAAGCCTGGGAAGAGCAAGCAGTGTTTCCACACACACCCTACAAGGAGAAGCCAGATTCTGATTTAATCATCTTATGACTATCTATATTTGGCTATTTTACAGATGAGACAACACTTAGCAAAAGATTGTTTTAAATCAAAGTAAACATTTTCTTAAAATAAGCTCTAGTAGATTTTAAAATGCCAGTTTGAAGAATTTTTTAGGGGTCATTAAAAAAATTCAAGAAATTTCTTGAAAAAGTGCTTTAAATAATTTTTAAAATTTTGCACTTGGCAAGGAATAGAACTCAAGTATAAATATCAACCTTAGAAAGTAAAGATTTAAACAGTGGGAAAATTTTATTTTTATTTATTTATTTACTTATTTTTGTATTTATGTATTTATTTGGAACCAGTGATTAAACCCAGGGGTGTGTAGCCACTGAGCTACATCCCCAGCCTTTTTATTTTTTATTTTGAAACAGGGCCTCACTAAGTTCCTCAAGGCCTCACTAGGCTGCTGAGGCTAACTTTGAACTTGTGATCCTCCTGCTTCAGCCTCCTGAGCTGCTGGGATTACAGACATGCACCACTGCGCCCAGCAACAGAAACTTTTAATGTGATATTTTTGTTCTATTAAAAATGACATCATAGTCGAAAAACGAAGTGAAAATGACCTTTAGAACCAAACAACCAGTCCTCAAATCAATTTTGTGACCGTGGGCCAGTAGCTTTGCCACCCTGAAGAACTGTCAGCTCTGGTGTGATGCTCCTAATGGCAACTCAGCTCATTGAGTTCTTGCATGTCTCCAATGAATGGTCATTGAGTGTGTGTGAACTCCAGAGTACAGTGCACACGTCCGACCTGGACAGGGCCTCTCCCTCTGTGCCCACTCAGTCATCCCTTTTAATTGCTGTGTACCTGCCATTTGAGTAGTCACTGCTAAATCCCTAGAACCTGCATTAATACTTCATACTTCATAAGTGCACAAGAAGGATCTGTAGGAGGTAGACAGGCTTCTAGCAATCTGTCATGCAAAACTCACAAGATATTATGACACATGATATATACACCTGTTTTACCATGTAAAAGCAGAATAAAAACTAAAAATAAATTAATAAATAAAAAGAAAAGAAAAGCCAGAGAAAAGAAAAGAAAAACTAGGATGTTCCAATCTTGCCCCTACCTAGACAGTTCCAGGTGACCTCTGTGGTGTTCGGTCTCCTTCAAAAAGTATGTGACTGAACTTGATGACATCTACAGCCTTGATTCTCAAAGCCTTTTGTAATTCTAAGGTGAGTGGGAACACATTTTGTTCTAGTTACGGAGGTCAATTTAAACAGTGCATTTTGAAAAAATAAGCTCACTGATTCACTTAAACCTTTCTTTTTCAAAGCATCTAAAAGCTAAATGCTGGCTAAGAAGTAGAAAAATGCACACCCTGAAGCCTTGCTGGTGGGAATAGAATCTCTTGCAGCTCTTTGGGAAAAGAGTCTCAACAAATTTACTGACATTAAATTTGTGCACACTCAATAATCCCGCAATGCTCCTACTGGGTATGTCCCCCACAAATGACTAAGGTACTCACAAATGACTGAGGTACTCAAGAAAAAAACGTGTGTTAATGTTCATGGCTGAGCTATTACTATTAGCAGACGTGTCAATATACGAATAGCATATCATTGGATGGACGATAAAAAGCAATAAATTCAACTATTTCAGCATTATGAACAGAACTTCAAAAACAATGTTGCATGGAAAAAGTTGTGAATACAAAATTGTGTACACCCATTCAAAGCCAAAAACTTTCAAAGCTTCTGGGTGTGTTTGTGTATGTGTTTGTGTGTGTGTGTGTGTGTGTGTGTGTGTGTAAAATATGAAACATAAGAAAATGTTTTAAATGTATTATGAAAGTCGATTGTGATGGGAGGTGGCCATGGCATTAGGAACAGAAGATAATAGAGAAAAAAATAGAACCAAAGAAAATTAAACAAAATTGGCGCATTCTATGAATTGACACAGATATAGTGTCATGAATTGAAGTTTACAGTTATCTTACGTTTACTTATCTGAAGTCCATGCATTTAAAATTTTCAAAACATTTGAAAATTGAAGGAAAATTTTAAAAATGCAGAAAAAACAAACAAACATGCAAACGCCAACTCTATTTGAGAGCTTTCATGAAAGCTGAACTTGAATTTTATACCATGTGAACTTTAGAGGGTTAGTCAGTCTCATTTGGGGGAGAGGGGGATAATGCAGTAAAAACTCATGACAGTCACAGCAGGTGAGAGAAGAAACTGTATGGAATTCATTTTAGATCCTTTTCACAACAACAGTTCCTGGCACATAATAAGTACTCAATAAAAATCTGTGAAATGAAAGAATTTACATTATAAAAGCATGATATTATTACTCATGGAGCTAAGCCTTAAGGTAAACCTAAAAAATTGAGAGAGAAATCTTCCTATTAACCCATTTTCTCCCATTATTGCAGATATGGAGCACCTATAGAAACTTAAACATAGTTATATATAAAGTTAAATTAAAAAATACAAAAATATTACAAAAATATAATCATGGACTGGGGTTGTGGCTCAGTGGTAGAGCGCTTGCCTGGCATGTGTGAGGCACTGGGTTCAATTCTCAGCACCACATATAAATAAATTTTTTTTAAAAAGTCAATTGACAACTAAAAAAATACTTTAAAAAAATTAATCATAGTATAATATCAATTAATATGACACATATAAGCTCCAGATTATGATTTCCAATCTATGTTAATGCACCAGTGTCAATTATTATTTCCATCCTATTTTAATTCACCTGTGTCAGTTTGGTTAATATATTCACAGAATTAATATTAGTTGGATTCAATCCTGAGCATAAGATTCACTGCAACTGGATACCAGTATGGTGTTGGCCTTGATTTAGACTGCGGGTCAAATCTTTCAGAAAAAGAATCCAGAACTTTTCTTTCTTTAGAATGTTGCTGGAATAGAGCAAGGTTAGGCAAACAGGAAGTTGAATGGTTCCATCTTAAGGCTTGCATTCTCACACTTGGAAGTGATTGCAGGTGATTGACAAGAGCAAAAAAAGGACAAAAATCTACAAAATATTAACAAGAGTCATACTGCATGGTCCATCATTAACTTTCATTGCTGGCTTTAGAAAGTGTCTTTTATGTCTCTATTAATAATTGTCAGTAATTATGATTATTTACCATTGACTACTATTATTATTAAATTTTTCATTACAATTTTGATTATTTGGAATTATAGTGAATTTCTTCCAGTGCTGAGTCATGCATCAGGGGTATATCTGGGCAAAATTTAGCACTCATTCCCTCCAGTGTAGGAAGAGAGAAATAGACATGCTATTGCGCCTCTGCCTCCCCCTGAACCTTAATGATACCCTGTTGAAGAATATTTTAACAGGGAACCAGGGGAGGAGCTAATCTTCATACAGTGGGTGTATAATTTGCTGTTGGGGGAATTTCAGGTTTCAGGACATCCGTGTGGGGGTGGAGGGGGGACTGTGCCTATGTGTCTCCATGCCTGCATTTCCTGGACAATTATAGTCAGAGACCTAACAGGTGATCCTGCAAAGAGGAGTACCTTATTTAAAAAAAAAAAAAGTCAATGTTTGTCTTTTAAATATTCTTCCCCAAAGAAATTGAAATGAAATATTAAATGTGTGTCTGGAAAATTTGCATTTCAAAATAAACATTTAAAGGACTTTTCATTTCAAAGAAAAATCCTACTCTTTTGCATGAAAAATCAACTCTCCTAAATATACTTATTTACTTACAAGCCTCTAATCAGATAAATCTTTTTTGGGGGGAGGGGGAAGTAACCTGGGATTGAACTCGGAGGCACTCGACCACTGAGCCACATCCCCAGCCTGTTTTGTATTTCATTTAGAGACAGGGTCTCACTGAGTTGCTTAGCACCTCGCTGTTGCTGAGGCTGACTTTGAACTTGCTGGGATTAAGGCATGCACCACCGTGCCCAGGAAATCAGATAAATCTTAAGAGACAAAAATGGTTATGCACTAAGTGTTAGAATCTACTTTGGTTTGAACATCACTGAGAAAAGAAAGTGAAGCCTCTTTAATATTACCATACTGAGTCCCTGGGTAGAAATGATTCATTGCAAGCATCTAATTTCTGTAACTTTGTAAAGTAGGAGCATCGTGTACTGCAGGAATGCATAATGTCAGGAAAATGTCATTGTGATTAAAATGTTGGCTGCAAGGTGAGTATGTCCAAACACTTGGAGGAGGAGGTACTGGATCATTAGATTGAGCAGAATAGACTGTGTGTGGTAATGACCTTCACAAAGAACTTTAAATGATGATCTCCTTAGTTGAAAGGCTCCAAGAAGGAAGAGTTGTTAATTTTTGGAAAGATTCAATCAGTGATGCTTTTCAATTCTTTCAACTGGTTCACATACACTAATTATTTCCTTTTTAAAGCCTTGAATTCTTCTATCAAACGCTTACGTAGCAGAATGTTCACCTTTTGACAGTGAGTGGGGGACTCTGGCTTGTTGAACCTTCATTGTTCAACTCAGAGTCCCTTTACGATCTTTTTGTTTGTCCCAGAGCTTAATCAATTCAGAATCTGAATAATTTTAATGATTAAATCAAATGCCAAATTTACAGTACATGTATCTAGGCTGGAAGTTCTGTTATGTGTGGTTCATTATCATTCTATGTATTTCTTTGACCTCATTTAGATCTCTTCTGTTGAAGTGTAAACCCATTGCTTATCATTCTTCCCTCATAATAACCATCATTCATTCAACATATATTTATTAAATGTCCCTTTTATGCAAAATACATGGTAATGACTCTCTCCTAAATTTTTTTGTTATTTGAACTTGCCAGTTTTAGTGGATGTGGGAGTTGGCCACCCAGACACCCCATCAGCACCAAAGCACCCATTTCACCAGCTGTTGGGAGCACTGGCAGCTGATGCTTTCAGCTCTTGCCTTCCATTGAAAGGAGCTACCTGGCACACACCCTGGGCAGCCCATATCCAGCAACAGGCCACTGAATGGGTGACAAAGGCCCAGCCTCCTGCCCTCAATTTGGGACAGTTCTGAAGGGCCATCCCAGCTAGAGAGCCCAGCATTTTCTTTCATCCCCATCCTCCCTTCCTCACTACTACAGGGGGAGTTTTTCCCAGGGCACACTGCACTGAAACTCCTCACAAATCCCCATCTCACAAGCAAGCCCGCAGGGAAGCAAACCCAAGATACAAGGAAGCCCTAGAGCATCTCCTGTCAGAGCCATTTTTCGCAGTTCCTCCATTCACTTCCATTATCTTGGTAGCTAGAGAAACACTAGACTTTAGTTACCAAAATATCTGTCGCTTATCAGATGCCAGACATCAAAAAAGTCACACACACACACACACACACACACACCCCAAGCATGCACAACTCAGATATTCTCCATTCTCCTCCAAAATTTTGCAATGTAATTTAAGAAATATGAATGGTCCTCTCCACGACCAGATTAGGCTGAAAGGAGGTGAGAGGATTAAAGCTCTGTTTACACATTTTAAAATGTTTCTCTTTTTTTTTTAATTGACACATAGTAATTACCTGGATAAATACCTGAAACCTGAACAGGTCCAGCAAAATGTTTCCAAGTAGCTCTTTCTCCAGTGGCCCAGATGTCTTGCATGGCACGTTAGGCTTTACCTAGACTTGACCCTAGAGTGTTTAGCCCATCAGCAAAGTAAACATTGGTAACTTGGCAAACCATTTCACCTGTCAGTCTTCATGTCTGCAATGCAAATGAAATGCTTATTTGGGTCTAAGCTTTTGTGCCTAATACTTCCATTCAGGCTGAGTTGGGAGAGCAACTGGAGGCCCAAACTGGACCAAACTGGAGGTCCTCCTGAGAAACAGCAGCTTCAACAGGGCCATTCTGCCCTATGTGTAACCTGTGGTTACCTGGGTTATAGAAGCTCTTTGCTGATGGCTTTTTGGTTTGGTTTTATTTTGTTATTTATTTATTTATTTCGGAGTGGGGAAGGGATGGTAGATACTTAGGGAAAATGAATAAAGAGTCCCTCTCTATGATGGAAAATTAAAGACTTTCTTCTGTTTTTAGCTAGAAATAAAAATTTACATCCCTGTACTCCAGGGAAAACAGTGCATTAAGTCATGAGAATGTTCTTGTTTTCTTTCTCGCTATTAAATTCAATTTATCAAATATTTATTGAGTACCTGGTCCAGGTAAGGATAGATCCCTACACACTTGGAATACATGAGTCAATGAAACGGGTACAATTTCTACCTGAAATTCCTAGCTTTCATTCACTGTCTTTGCCATACTGTGTTGTGGGAGACAGAAGGGACCCAAGGGAAGGGTACAGAGATTACATGTTACAGATTTCCAGATTTTTTGCACAGAATTGTTGTGAATTATTCCATCCCACTCTCAGCCCATGTGACTCTCCTATTTGCTTCGATTATAAGATCACTTTTATTTTGACGAGGAAAATAAAAAATAAAAAATAAATATACCTTTGGATGTAAATTAAGAATGAAAATTCTCACCTCTTCATCCTCTGAAAATAATGCAGGGAGTTGAGGGACTGAAATGTGAAGGGAGGGAACTAATATTTATTAAGCATTTAGTATTTTAATGTACTCCCCACACATTACAAAAGACACTGGCTGCATTTAATCTGCACAGTGAATCTGTGAGATGCTGTTTATTTATTTATTTATTTATTTATTTATTTATTTATAATTGGTACATGAATTGTATGACTGAGCTACATCACCAGCCTTTTTATTTTTTATTTTGAGTCCGGGTCTTTCTAAGTTGCTTAGAGTCTCACTAAGTTGCTGAGGCTGGCTTTGAACTTGCCATCCTCCTGCCTCAGCTTTTGTTGCTGAGATGACTGACATGCACCATGGTGCCCAGCAGAAACTATACTCTAGTTACTTAGATACTTAAATCTGTTAATAGCATGAGTTTGTTACTCTTCAGTATAGAAGTTGTAAAATGAATGAATTTTCTGAAGCCAGAGGAGTTGATATTTGTTTCTCATGGAAGATGTACAATATTGAAATATATTGATTTATTTTAATATTTTGGAATATTATTGGTTTATTTATATATACCTTGGTTTATTCCACAGAGGATTTAGAATAGTGTGTAGGACTTGTTTAGATTAATAGATAAAGCTATAAAAAGAATTAATATCACTGCATGATGTATTTTGTATCCTTGTATGCTGTATAATTACTGACATTAAGCCAATCTTCCTAAAAACTGAAAGAAAAATCTGTATGTTTTTCATTCGTATTTGTCCTGAAAGCATGACATATTTTAGTGAATAGACTTCCCTGACCCTGGTTTGATAAGGACCTCTTTCCTGTGTCATTTTATGTCATTAAACATAAAAGCAGGTATCATGGGGAACTTTATTTTTTTTTTTCTTAATAAAACCTGAGGACCTAATGACCAAGTTCAATTCAAAGGAATCGATTTTCTGGAGCAATTAGAAAGTGTTTGGTCGACATCTACAGCTTGTTAACAGTCTACCTTAATTTCCAGAGAAAAGATGCCAAAAGCATCGCCCATTGCCTCACCCAGCACTTTCTTCATCCTAATAGGCCATAGAACTCTTTTCTGCTTAGACCAGACTGGGCTCAGGTCCACTTCAAAGCAGAGCTTGGCCTTCACTACCACTGATTATAGGCGGCAGGAACTGAAGCCTGTTTGTCATCATGGACTGTGTCCTCTAGGGATCATAGGACACACAGGCCTCTAGATCATACATACTATTTTCTGTGTTTGTCTCTAAGTACATTTTGTAGGGTGAGACTTCAGAGCATTCAATCCATGAAAGGTCACAGTCAGGAATGCATTGACTGCAGGTCCTTGAAGCACTCGTCCCTCTATTTCCATCAAGAGTTTTTATAAAAAGGGAACAGCAAGCAGTTCAAAGGCAGACTCTGGCAAGAGTGTGGGTCCATTGATCTGTGTTAAAGATTAAAGGCAAGGCCAAACACACTAAAAGTCAAAGTGTCTCATCGACACTTAGAGCCTCTCCCAGGTGGGCACCTGACACCCTCCTACCCGTGGAGAGGGAAAGGCAGAACTTCTGCAGAGCCAATGAAAATATTTCTGAAGTACCCTCACTGTGCCAGAAAATGAGGAGATGGTGTTGACCAGTGTGGCCAGGTAGGCAGCACTGATTCCCGTGGTCTTCGACAGGTCGAAAATCATCTTGTCAGTTTAGGAATAGGGAGATGTGGTGGTCATATAAACAGATCTCAAGTCACCTTGCTGGCTTAGGACTATAGACATATGTCCTTTATAGATTTGGTTTTACCAAGTATCCTGACAGAATTCAGAGAATAGATTCCTCAGTAATTTTAAGTAAATTCATTAATGTTATTAATTTTTTTTTCTTTTTGCAGTGCTGGGGATCGAACCCAGGGGTCTGTGTTTGCAAGGCAAGCACTCTACCAACTGAGCTATACCCCCAGCCCAACATTATTTTTAAATGTTGCACATTTACCATAAGATGAAGCAAAAAATTGACAAATTTTAAAGAATTTAGTGTTTCTTAAGTTTATGATTGTTAGACGCATTCCACAGCAACGGTGACAGAAATGTGTGGTGACTCCCACCTGGCGACTCCTATTTCTCCATGAGTTAGGAGAAACCTACACGGAGAACAAAAAGGGGAACATTGAAGGTTTGAAGAGAGCAGGGCATCTTAGAAATTATCATTATTAATTTAGTCCTCTAAGCAAAAGCAGACCATTTCTGTCAGCTGCCTAAATTAAATCCATTAAGTGCTTAAATTTTTACCATAAACAGGTATCCAATTTGTACCACGCCTGTGGAAATTAGTACAACATAGATAAGGTCAGACTGTCGTATTTGGATTCAACTCCTTCGCTTATTATCTGTGCCGTCTTGGGCAAGTAACTTTACAGTCTGTGCCTCAGTTTCCTCATCTGTATCATGGGACTAATAAGAACTTTCACCTTAGAGAGGCATTTTAAATATTAAATAATTATATATGTAAAAGACTACAATAGTACCTTTTATTAGTCAGCTTTCCCTTGCCATAACAAGTACCTCAGATAATCAACTGAAAAAGAGAATGTTATGGGGCGCAACTTAAGAACAGACCGATCACCACTGAGAAGTCCAAATTTGAGAGTCTTTATTAGCCAGTCAGCTGACTGTCTCACACAATACCCCAATAATGGCTATTGAGAGAACAGCCCTGATCATAGGGTTCCAGGAGGAGAGTTTATACCATAAGTGAGTACATCAATCATCAGTGTCTGACGCTGTGATTTAAAATTACAAACTCACTCATGAGATCTGAAATCATTAGCAGAAGGAGGAAGTGGGTCAAAATGACCTTACTTAGGTATAAATTAAAGAATGGTTACTGACATCTAGACAATCGCTGTTGACATCACTGTTGACATGGTACATTGTTTAGGAAAATAGGAATCAAAAAGAGAACAATGTTTTCATTATACAAGAATTGCCATTTTGTCATTTTGTATTGCCAACCATGTCATGCTAAGCAAATGTTGACAGGTACAGAGGTGGGGTGTTCCCATGGGAGAAGCATTTCCTATGTAACATGGAGTCTCAGAGCAAAATGGAGTCTGTTTAGTCATTGCCCATATAGCCTGACCTATAACTTTTCCATGGAGTGAAATCTGTCAGCCTGTCACAAGAAGAGGTTATTTTAGAAATTTCAGTCGAAGTTGGTTGGTTGCTTTGGGGCTGGTTGCTTTGAGGCAGAACATCCTGGTGGGAGTGCATGGCAGAGGAAGCTGCCTCCTTATGGTAGCCTGGAATCCAAAGAAAGGAAGAGACAGGGGTCCCACCAACTCCTTTGCAGGCATACCCTCAATGATCTCAAACCTCCCTTTAGGCCCCACCTCCTTAAAGGTGCTCTCTAAAGAGCACCAACTGAGGACCAAGCCTTTAACACATGGGGAACATACCAGCTGCAACTATAGCGTGCCTGATCCACAGTAAGCAAGGGCAAGTGACAGGGATTTAAAGAACACGAACACCATAAACAACTTGAGCTAAGATGAGCATGAGGAATAAATGACCCCCATGGAAAACGCAATCATTTTTTAAAATATCAGGAAAACTCTTAGAAATTAGAATTTGATATTGTTAAATTAGTATTTCCACAGAACACTGGGAAAACATGGCAGTCATGTAAAAAGAATCTGAAACACAAGTCATCTGTCTAGATAGTCAAAGAACACTCATGGCATGAAAGTAAACAGACGAACCTCAAATACATAGAAGGCCAGTTCGGGAGATCCACAGCAGACTGCTCGCTGCCTAACAAAGTCTGCCTTCTCATCTCCCTAGGCCACAGCGAGACGCATTTCCCAGCCACCCTTTCAGATAGGTATAGTCAGTGGAGCCCAAAAAGGGATGCTTCACGCCCAAGCCTTGCTGGTAACGTCTCCCCTGCACACCAATCCCTGTGTGAGACTGGTTCAGCCACATGATGGCAGTAGCAGGCGTCCAGTTTGTCTGTGTGACAGTGGCAGAGGAGAGGCTGGGAAGGTGGGTGAGGCATGCAGAAGAACCTGCAATCGTGCGCTAACATGTTGGACTGGGCGTTAGGGCTGTGGAGGTACTTTGCCTAGACTGGAATTGTAAAGCGGACAAACATTCCAGAAATTTCACCCCTGTGACTGAACGGAGAATGTGCAGAGGGCAGGAGAGGTGGCTGGAAGCTAAGACCAGAAGCAGTTGGGAGACCTAAACAGCAGGTGCTAAAGAATCAGAGAGACTATAGCATCAACAATTCTGTTGGGTGTAGGATGCAGGGAGGCTACTGTAAGAAACGAAGTCAGATGCGGATGTCAAGGTATTTGAGGACACACCATGGCTTTGGGGTGCACCAGTTAGAAGATTGTTATTAGTGCTCTCTTCGCCTCTATCTTTTACACTCTATCCATTCCAAACTCTTCGCTGCTTCCCTGACTCCTGCTTTGCAGGGGCTGTGTCTGCTGTCTGGAATACACTCATGCCCTTGACCATCAAGAAGTCCCTAGGCAGCCATATGGAGCTTTGTGAAGGCTTCTCTCTCCCCTCCAGACAAGCCTGGCTGCACCCTTTTGAGACTTCTCTCTTCCATGCCCTCTCCCCGCCCCCCAAGCACTTCTGAAAATGTGGGCAGCATGCCCACTTGACGTCTCCACCACTAGGTGGGAAGCTTTTTAACAGGTGGAGTTCTTCATCTTTGTGTTCCTTATTACCAGCAGAGGAGAGCCCATGATATAATAGGTGCTTAGTAGATATTCGATGAATATGCTAATTAATCAAGAAGAACAAGGGAACAGGAGAGAGGTATGGATCTTGAACTAGCAGCCCATATAATAGGTGCTTAGTAGATATTTGATGAATATGCTAATTAATCAAGAAGAACAAGGGAACAGGAGAGAGGTACGGATCTTGAACTAGCAGCCTCCCCATTCCCATTCTCATAGGAAGAATACAGAGGAGGACTGAGTAGCAACATCTGGAATGACTTACTCCATTGGAAAAGGTGATAATTAAGGTTAGAAGTAACAGATCTAGCCAATCTACACAGCTGTAGGATTCCTGTCCTGGTAGTTGCTTCAAAAACATTTGTCTTTCTTCTTTGGGGCTTGTGCTTGAAGGCTGGTGCTCCAGTGGCTATTTTGGATCATGACCTTAAATTTGGAGGGTAGACTTAGGTGCTATAGGATCAGTAGGTTAGGTTGCATAATCCGCAAACTCCTAAGTGCCTGCCATCAAAGAACCAAAATACCTTCACTGAACTACCCACCTCTGGGCAGCTTTTCTTGGGAGTGAATCTCTATGTTCAGACCTCGAGATGCTGTTTCTATTGCAAACAGCAAAACCTAATATTACGTAGTCTGACTTCCCTTTTGGTAACTAACAAAGGGCCCTAATGATTCCTGGTCTGATTTTACCATAGTTAAATGTAGTGTGTGCTCAGAAAGTTACCGACTTTTATCTTAACAGAAAATTTAGAGAAATTCTATGTAACCTGCATTGCGTCCTGCACTTTCTGGAAGGGCCAGCAGGAAGAAGCTATTCCTGAAAAGCAACTCAATCACGCTGCTGATTCCAAATATACTCACATTCTAGTTCATGGTGCAAATCTTTTCTTGCCTTTTCTACATCTTCAGTCTTCAGAAGGTCACCAGGGCGGCCAGTCCGAACATCCTTCTCTCCCACACAGTGATGCTCCTCTTCTTTTCCGTTTTCCTGACCTTCTCACATGACCCAGTTCCATCTCAGGAACCCAAAGTTTCCGTTCCTGAGATGGAGAACACTGTCATTGTTTAAATTGGAGTAACCATGGGACAAATCCATCTCTGTCGTGGGAACATTAATCACAGTCACAGCATGACTTCCTCGCGTTATTAAGATGAAGTTTTCCATTTCCAAAAGAATGAGGAGAGGAAGGAAGTAAAAGAACAAAGGGAAGAGAGAGCCCTGTGCGGCCACAGGCCTGTTAATTATCCCCGTCCTCCACCGCACTGTAAGTGTTAAAGAGAGGAACCACCTTATTTCTCCTCTTTACCCCCAACATCTAGGAGAGTGCCAGGCGTGCCTAACCACTCCATGACTCGTCTGTCGAATGAGTGGCTATGTAATCACTAGGCAAATGGACAAGAGAGAATGAATGAACGTGGGAGCAAGTGAACGAATTAATGAACATGTAATAACCCCGCAAAAGTCACTGTCCGTGTGGTCGTTGCCCTAGCAACACTCGCAGTCAATTAGGAGACATGGATCTCAATGGTGGTGTGCTCTGGTGAATGCTGTTCCTAAGAGCTTAGTGATGCCAGACAACTCACGACCTGATCATTCACATCCACCATTCAGGGACAGGGTCAGAAGTCAGGAGAAGTTGACAGAGTGAGAGTGGTGCTGAAAGGGATTAGTGGATCTCTCTCCCCACCTGTGCTCTGGAGCAAGAATAGACGCCTGTAGCACTTGTTCTTCTTCTGCCTTTGAAAAAAAAAAAACAATTTCTCACTTTGAGCATTGGTTCAAAAGTCAGAAAAGTAGGGCTGGGTTATGTAGCTTAGCAGTAGAACTTGCCCAGCATAAACAAGACCCTGGGGTCAATCTAACTACAACAAGGAAGGAAGGAAGACCAGCCAGGCACGGAGGCACACTCCTATAATCCCAGCAGCTCAGGAGGCCGAGACAAGAGGATTCCAAGTTTGAGGCAGTTTAGGGAGGCCCCAAGCAACTTAATGAGACCCTGTCTCAAAATAAAAAAAATAAGAGGAGCTGGGGATGTGGCTCAGTGGTTGAGTGTCCCTGGGTTTAATCCCTGGTACAAGAAAGGAAGGGAGAGAGGGAGGGGAAAAAAAGTAAAATAAATCCCCCCAAAAGTAGCAGATTGGGCACAGGTGCTACCTGAATGGAAACATATGGTAATTATATAGGAAGTGAGGTTGTTGTTTTTCCTTGTCCCTGGTTTTAATTTGTCTGCTTTCCTAGCATGAGAATTGAACAGCAGCCAGATCAATTCAGAAAGTTAGAAAATTCTGGGCATGAACCAGGGCATAGTCTTGCATACCTGTAATGCCAGCAACTCAGGAGTGGGAAGCAGGATCATCACAAGTTCAAAGCCTCAGCAACTTAGTGAAACCCTAAGCTACTTAGCAAGACCCTATCTTGAGATAGAAAATAAAAAGGGTTGGGAACATGGCTCAGTGGTAAAAGCACCCCTGGGTTCAATCCAATAATGAAGGAAAGAAGGAAGGTAGGAAAGAAGGAAAGAAGGAAGGAAGGAAGGAAGGAAGGAAGGAAGGAAGGAAGGAAGGAAGGAAGGAAGGGAGGGAAGAAGGGAGGAAAGAAGGAGGGAAGGAAGGAAATAAATAAATGCTGGGCATAAGAATGTGATATAACTTCAGAAACCATTTATATCCCCTAGCTGTATCTGCCTTTGAGAAACCTGACTTTTCGTTTAAAATATATATATATATATATACTATATATATAGTAGCATCAGGAAAGACTCTACAGCTTTCCATGTAGAGTCTTGGTAAGTCTTTTGCCACTTGAACTTAAAAGTAACAATTAGAAGAACATGAGAATGCCTTCAGAAGTTAGCTATTTTGCTTAACTCTACATGAAAATACATAGCCAGGTGTGTGATTTTGTACAAAGATGACCGGCTGATAGTTCTTTTACAGAGAAGTGAATGTGATGACTTTGTTGTTATAAAATCCTACTGAATAGTCCCAGTGGGATGAGGGGGAGTCTCGACAGAGGAAGCAGCCCACAGGACTTGTTAGGGACTGATTCCACTTTTTTAGGACATGGACAATGAAGCAAGTGAATAGTCACATCTTCCAAATTTGAATTCATAGCTTGCCATCGACAGAATAAGAAGCAGCAAAAATGAAGCACCCTCACACAAAACTAATAGCCCACCTGAGTCAGTCTAAAAATAAAGGCAGGCTGATTACTTTGAAGATGATTCTTAAGTGAGTATTGACTGAGGTCCATGTCACTTATCCATTAAGTATTCCTCCGTTAAGTGTCATTAAGTATGAAGACACCATTATTCCTTAGTGTCTATGTGGCCTGGGTCCCAGGACCCCTGTAGGATACCAGAAGCTGAGGATGTTCCCATCCCTAATATGAAATGGCATAGTGCTTCCAGATAACCCATGCACATCCTCCCCAATACTTGAGATCTCTTCTGCGACTTAAATAACTAAGATGATGTAAATGTATATTATTCTGTGTTGTTTAAAAGGACAAGAAAAGAGAACACCTGTACATGATTAGTGCAGACATGGGAGTTTTTTTTTTTCTTCCAAATATTTTGGATCCTCAGTTGGTTGAATCTGTGGATGTGGAAATTGCAGGTACAGAGAGGATAGACTATATACATCCTTGATTTAAGCCTCCCCATAATGACTGAACAGCAAACCAATACCTAAATACACATTTCCCATTTTGAGAGAATTTTAAGGTGTTAGTCTGATGGCTCCCAGCAAAGAAATGATTTTTTAAGGAAGTAGCAAAACACCATAAAGGAAAATGTGGAAGTTGGAACCCAAGTGTTCCCTTAAAGGTGACTCAGTCCTTGGCCAGTCCTCGCTGAACCACTGGATCATTTGGTCAGCACCACCTGGAGCTGCCCCAGGGAGCAGGAAGCCTTGCTGTGTCCTGGACTCCAACTCCTCTCCAAACCCATAATTAATCTCCAGTTTAGTCCCAGGGAGTCCTTGCAGAATATCTACTTCCTGTGATGAAAATAATATGTGACAATGTGATTATTCTTGTATTGAGGCTCAGCATGGGTCAGGTGCTGTGCTGAATGCTTAACCTGCATTACCTCACTCATTCCCCACCACAGCCCTATTTCAATGCATTTAATTCTTCGGTTAAATATTGCCATTACCTGCACCTCAGAGGAAGGAACAGAAGCGCTGATTTTCCAGGGATGTGGAACTTGAAGGTTGGATGGCTGCTGCTGTAACTCCCACTCCTATAACCCTAAACACAAAACCTCTGCAAGGTGAAGATCCACCCTGGGACAGCACTTTTAAGCTGTGCCTTCTGTTCTTATCAAGGAACCAAATTAACTTGATACTAGTTTGTGGGTTAAGAGTTTTCCTGGGAGCTGGTTGGGGAGATTGTTAAAGAAGAGAAAAGATAGAGGGCATTCCCAAGGAGAATGGAAAATAGTAGAATTTCTAGTGCTTCCTGGATTTCCTATAACATAAGATGGAAGCAACTCCTCTTTTGTTTTTCCAAACACAATTAAGTCCTGCCCTGACCCTAAAAGGCAAAGAAGGTGCAGGGGCTTTGCTGGGGCTATTTTTCCCTTTTGATATCAGTCTTGGAGATAAGAATCAGGTTCTTGTTCCCCTCGTGTTGAAGATTAAACATCCAAGAAAAGCCGAGGCAAGTGCAGAAAGCAAGTCTCATCAATAGAGGGACAGAGGTAGCAGACTTCTCCCAA
Organism: Glaucomys volans; assembly: GCA_020662805.1. Lineage (NCBI taxonomy): Eukaryota > Metazoa > Chordata > Mammalia > Rodentia > Sciuridae > Glaucomys > Glaucomys volans. The sequence goes on along the minus strand of JAJEJO010050126.1, from coordinate 1,034,590 downwards.
GAGAGGGGTTCCCGGATCTGGGTGTCCACAGGAATGGGTGTGTCTTGCCCTTTTATGGATCCCAGAACCGCCCCCCCCCCACCTCTTTTTCTTCTTCATGTACATGCCTAAGGGCAGGAAGGAGCAGCATTGGAAGTAGCCTGTAGGAATTCCTTGTGCTGGGAAATGCGACCCCAGGATCCCAGAGATTTGCTGTGGTTACCCACTGTTGTTCTCCAGAGGTTACCCATCATCTTTTCTTTGATAACCAGCCCTCATCTTTTCAACCTCCATCATTCATTACCTATACTGACTGCCAGACCTTCCACCCGCTTCCTCAGTTGGTTGAGGAATGTCCCCTCAGGCCAGGTGGGGCTGTAGGCAGATGCTGTTGGGCAAAGGAAGCATGTGGGGAGTTTTATAGATTATTCTCTTAACCTTGTGTTCCCACCATCCTCATTTATCTGTCCCCTTTGGCCCACATGGCCAGAGATGTGAATATGTGGTAAGATGAAGATGCATTAAGGATTTTCTGTCCATGATTTGGATATTAAAGATGGAATAAAAGAAAATAATAATTATGCAAAAGTGCATCGAGAAACATTTCTCAAGTTTCTCACGGTATAATGGCAAGGACGGGGGTACAGGAATAGAATCAGCAGTGTGAAGTATAAGGACCGTGAAGGCACAGAGAAACAGTTGCCTCTTACTAGCACCACTTATTACTTATGTTGCCTAAAGAAGCCACTTAAATTATTCGATGCTCAATTACTTTTTCATTTGTAAAATAGAAGTATCAGAATGCTGTCATCTAGATATATGAAGACTTTCAGGATTAGGGAAAGGATGGTTATTGAGCAGGGCCATGCATTCAATTAGTATTTCTTGTTCCTGGAGAGAACAGAAGATAAATTATGCATGACATTTGCCCCTAGGACTTAGGATAAGAACTTAGGGCTTTTGTTTGGAAGTAGACCTAATTGTACATCAGGAAACCAGGAGAACTTGACTAAATCCTCCACTCTACAGGTGGTTTCCTGAGCTTCTGAATCAAAAACAAACAGATCTTCCCAAATTATATATTGGATCTTGACACACAACCAGGGTTGAGAACTGCTGGAACCAGGAAGATGGTACAAAATAGGATTATAGAGGCTTTATATTTCAGGCCAATGGAAACCACTGAGCACTTAATTGTTGTGCATGAGAATGACATGAGAATCTAAGTGGTGAATCTAAGTGGTGGTGGAAAGGAAAAACCTAAAGACATAGGTGTACATGGTGGGATGGATGGGAGCGACAGCAAGGACCTGCTGAATTGTAAATTCCTGAGGACAAAAGTGACATTCACTGTTCCCACCCCAGGGTGTCCAGTGTCTAGGAGTATGACACACAACACACCAACTAGATAGATTTTTGTTAATTAAATACTTGAATTGAGTAAATATATAAAATAAAATCTAGAAAATTGGGGGGGAGGAGCTGGGAAATATGGTTTCACCAAAACACAAAAAAGAAACTTAGAAGGATAAAAGTTCAGAGAAGACAAATGTGAACTCAGTTTCAGATTAAGTTTAAGCAAATGAATGAGGTTCAGAGCATGCAAAGAAAAGTCATGGGGCTCTTAAATGCCTGTAAGTCTGTCACCCCTTCCCACTTTATTTGTATATAACCAGGAGACTAAAACACGCATTGTGCTTCTGACAGGCTCCTTCTACTGTGGGATCCACTGTATGTCATTAGAAGGTCTGCACCATCTGCCCCAGAGGATTCCTGATTGAATGACAAAGACACTCAGAACAGTAAGTCCAGGTGGGGGCGCAGTGTGGGAAGAATGGGGCCTGTGAGCCCCAGATGTTCTGAATTAAAATAGAAAAGATTTCAGGTTATGAGGAATGTACACCCAAATTTCAAAGTAAACTACCACCTTCTGCTGTACCTCCCCAGTCCCACATACCACACCCTGCACACACACACCTTCCCCGCTAGAGGCAGTTTTGGGCCCAAACTGACTTTCTGTTGTTGTTGTTGCTGTTCTTTTTAGCTACAGGTGACAGTAGAATGTACTTTGACATATTGTACATACATGGAGTATAACCTCCCATTCTTGTAGTTGTACATGATTGGAGTTACACTGGTCATGTATTCATATATGAACATAAGAAAGTTATGTCTAATTCATTCTACTGTCTTTCCCATTTCCATCCCCCCATCTCTACCCCCCACCTCCCAAATCCAATCCAGTGAACCTCTAATCCTGCCTCCCCTCCCCCTACACCTATTGTGAGTCAGCATCCACATATCAGGGAGAACATTCGGCCTTTGGTTCTTTGGGATTGGCGTACTTCATTTGTCACGATAATCCAGTTCCATCCATTTACCACCAAATGCCATAATTTCATTCTTATATGGCTGAATAATATTTTGTTGTGTATATATACCATATTTTCTTTATCCATTTATCTGTTGAAGAGCACCTATGTTGGTTCCATAGCTTAGCTATTGTGAATTGAGCTGCTGTAAACATTGATGTGACCATGTCACTATAGTATGCTGATTTTAAGTCCTTTGGGTATAAACTGAGGAGTGGTATAACTGGGTCAAATGGTGGTTCCACTCCAGGTTTTCTGAGGAATCTCCATACTGCTTTCCATAGTGGTTGCACCAATTTGCAGTCCCACCAGCAGTGTGAGTGTACCTTTTTCCCCACATCACCACCAGCACTTACTGTTGTTTGTATTCTTGGTAATGGCCATTCTGACTGGAGTGAGATGAAATCTCAGTGTAGTTTTAATGTGCACTTCTCTAATTGTTAGAGATGTTGAACATTTTTCCTTATGTTTATTGACTGATTATATTTCTTCTCCTGTGAAGTGTCTATTCAGTTCCATTGCCCATTTATTGATTGGGTTATTTGGGTTTTGGGTGTTAAGTTTTTTGAGTTCTTTATGTACCCTGGAGACTTATGCTTTATCTGAAGTGCAGGTGACAAAGATTTTCTCTCACTCTGTAGGCTCTCTCTTTATGCCAAACTGATTTTTTTTAGAATCATAATATAGAAAGAAAAGGTCAATGCACAATTGTGTATCAGAAATCAAAGCTATCTTCCATTTCTTCAAGCTCAATACTAATATATTAACTTTAAAAATGTTCCCCATTATGTAAAGCTTGATTTCTTGGTGGTTTCATATAGCATTTGTTGGATGAGAGCTAAAAACCTTTTACATCCTGGTTATTACATACTGTGTAGCTGAAATTAATAGAGTAGAAACACCCTTGTTTTAGTGACTCACCACTTTTTCCTCTTCTGACTCATAAGGGTCTCCTTTTTTTAATGTTATGGATCAACAAATATTATGGTGGTCTAATTTATGTTGATTTCTGGGACATTAACCTTGATGAGGATGGAGGGGTGGATAATGTTAACATCTACATTTAGAAAAAGAAAAAGAACAGACTGATTCAGAAAGAAGAGATAGGTGAGAAAGAAGAGGTCAGAGGACCTTCAGAGAGCCGTCTCCCTAGATAGGCAGTATGTAATCATGGGCTCTGTCCTACCTAGGAAACAGGAAAAGAAAAATAAAAACTGAAAAGATATTAATTGTATAGAGAAGAGAACTAAGTTTCAGGGGCCTCAGTTCTTGTGATCCTTCTTTAATCATGGAAGAAACAACATCTGAAACCAAAAATACATAGGCAACTCAGAAATATAAAGTTATTCTTGCCTTGAGTTCGAGATGACAGCATCCTTACTTACAGAGAAAAATTCTGCTTACCTACACATGAACCCACATAGGGATTATGATATGGGTTTTAGTTACTGAGTTGCTGGAACTTCTGTCGATTCCCCAGAAATAATCCTGAATACTCAATGCTGTGAAGCCCTTAAGTCATCTGCCAGGACTTGGTCATCCTGTCAGTTCTTTGAATCTTGTCTGCCTTCAGGCCATGTTACCGGATGACTTCCTCCCCCAGAGCCAAGGCACTATAGCTATGGTGTTCATGGAGACCAGTGATACACCCACACAGCACCTTTGTGCAGAAAGAAGGCAAGCATATTTCCTAAGTTGGCAGAGTCCATCATCACTTCCAGCATCTAGTTGCCACTCCCCATCTCTCTCCTGGGAACTTCCTCCTGTCTCTGTCACCTCTGCCTTCCTGAACTCTCTCCCTCTGTTGAAACAGCCACTGATGTGATCTCATCAGTCTGTCTTTGAGGGCAACACTTTCACCCAAATTGCCACCTCTGTCAAACGTCCCCATTCAATACCTTTAATCTCTAACTGTAAAATGAAAGATTTTGTTTTCTGTTCAGAGTTGAAAGAGTTTTCTGAGCCTAACATTAAGCAGAGGTAACTTTAAATGCCTTGAAAATAAAGCCCTTTCAGTTGTAAGCTACCTGAAGAAGATGGGCTCAAAAAGAAATTAAATCCTTGGGCTAATGTCTTCTATTTTCTCTTTTCTACCATCTCTTAATCTCAGTCAGTCACTTCCTAGTCCTCTGCTCAAGGATCCCCAGGTGACCTGCGCCCAGGGCCAGGTCTCATGGCACCCTCTCTTCTCTAGCACCAAGAGCAAAGAATCCAAGTACAACCCTGGGGAGGTCTATTAGAATCACTTGGGAAACCTGTATCAAACTACTACTGCCTCCCAATGTATTCCTTCCTTCCTCATTTTAATACTTGGAGTCCTGCCTCTTTAGGTCTCTTCCTCTACCACCTGGATTAAGAATCAGTGTGCATCTCTTGCTATGATAAGAAAGAAATAAAAAGAATGTATGAGTGTCTCGTAGCATGGTGATCATGCAGGAGCACTTCAGATGTGCAATTCATATTCCATTGACCTCTGTGTCAATATCAAGCATTGTGTTAGTCAGTTGTGCATCACTATAACAAATGCCTGACATAATCAACCTATGAAGAAGAAAGGTTTCCTTTGGCTTACAGTTTTGAAGGTTTCAGTTCATGATCAGTTAACCCCAAAGTGCTTTTGAACCTGTGATGAGGCAATACAATCATAGAAGAATCAAATGATGGAGCAAAACTACTCCCTTCATGGACAGGAAGAGAGAAAGAGGAAAAGACCAGAGTCCCACAGTCCCCTTCAAGGTCACACCCCCAGTGACCTAAAGACCTCCCTCTAGGCCCCACCCCTTAAAAGTTCCACCATCTCCCAGTAGTGCTAAGTTGGGGGTAAAGGCTTTACCACATGGACCTTCAGGAGACATTCAAGATCCAAACCACGGCAAGGACATTCGAGACAGTAAGGGGAAGAGCTATTCAGAGAGCTTACACAGACCGGGGATGCGGGAGAGAGATAGATGGAAACATTATCAACAGATCCCCAAACCACATTATTCGCTCTGGAGCATTCAAATACCGATGTGTGCACATCAGTGTGCCTACAGTGTTTAAACAAAGTACAGCCGGTCTCTGAATCATGATGTGCAGCTCGGATTTTTCAACTTAACAGTGCTGTAACAGCTTACCCATACAACCTTCCTGTTTTTCACTTTCTGTGTAGTCTGTATTTAATAAGCATTCAACTTTATTTTACAAAATAGACTTTACGTCAAATGAGTTCGCCCAACTTAGGCTAAAGTAAGTATACTGAGCACTTTAAGGTAGGTTAGGTCAAGCTACAATGTTTGGTAGGGTAAGTGCCTTAAAACATTTTCAAATTATAATATTTTCAACTTGATATGGGTTTAATGGGATGTAACCCCGCTATAAGTCAAGGAGCATCTGCATTGCATCAGAAAAACTGAATAGATAAAGGCATAGAGATGCTTGCTAATAAAGTAAATCAAAACAAAAATCTTAAAGTTTCTAGAACATGTGAAAGGTGGCATAATTTATTAACCTACTCCAATCACCAAAAAAAAAAGCAACTAGGGTATCAAAAGCAAAACTTCAGACAACATCTACAATAAAGAGATAAGAGAACACCATCCTTATGAAACAAGTATGTTTATTCCAAATATGTGTGAATTGAATAAACTACTAGTGATATTAAGATCTGTGTGGCGTTTAAAAGGAGTCAGAGGAAGGAGAAAGAAGGCAAAGAGGCTTCTGATGTCGTCAAGAGGCAGAGAAACGATGGTCATTGATAAGTACTCACTGTAGAATTGGTGGGCCAGTCTGGCAGGCAGAGCTAAAATATGTAGAGTCTAGATGGCTTCAATCTGTGAATTAACACAGGAGAACAGCCTGGGCCCAGTGCACCCTACTGGGTCCTTAACATGTGTTTTCTTCAAACAGAAGAGAAACTGTCAGGAACAGAATCCACACTGAACAGGAAATATTCAGTAGGAGCAAAGAGGTAAAGAGAAGATCCAGTTGAAAGTAGGGGAAAGAGAAAAGAGTCAGCCCATAGCAAACAAAATTAAGCCACATGGAGTATATAGACCTCCTTATCCATGCGGGATATGATCCAAGACCCAGGGGATGCATGAAACCATGTATGATAAATACCAAAGTGTATATTATGTGTTTTCTAAACAGATGTATCTATGATAAAGTTTAAATTGTAAATTGGGCATAGTAGGAGATTTAAAAAGTAACTACTAATAAATTAGACTAGAATGGTATATTTCATATTTCATTAAAGATGATATGCATGGGGCTAGGGTTGTGGCTCAGTGGTAGTGTGCTCACCTAACACACCTGAGGTCCTGGGTTTGATCCTCAGTGCCACATAAAAATAAAATAAAGTTATTGTGTCCACCAACAACTAAAATATTTAAATATAAATATATATATACATATATATATATATTTAAATTATATGCATGTGTGTTCCCTATCTCTCCCTCTCCTTGTGTCCTTCCCTCTCTCTCTGTCTCCAAACTGGTGTGGGGCAGGTAGTATATACTGCATGAATAGGCTGGACTAAGGGATGATTCATGCCCCAGGCAGAATATAACAGGACAGCACAGGTTTTCACCCTTCTACTTAGAATGACCCCTAATTTAAAGCTTAGATATTGTTTATTTCTGGAATTTTCCATTTAATGTTTTTGGATCATGGTTAACTGACAATGCGGAATGCAAAATCACAGATAAGGGGAGATGACTGTATTTGTTAATATATCCTAATAACAATAGAAGAGGGAGCTCTAGATCTCAGAGCCTCAAACCTCTGTTTGTAATTGGACCACCATTGATGTAAATTCACATAGCAAAGAAAAGGAATGAATATGGAAATCAATATAAGAATATGTGTATAGATATGTGTGCATGTCTATATGTAGAAATATGTGTAACATAAATATGATAAACTGATGCAACTATTTAGATCTTATCAATAAATTCACTTAGTAAATTCACCTTAAGTTCCCTATTTTAAAAAAAATTAGATTACTTAATAAAGCAAAGTCCAACATTCCAGGCTCCCATATGCATGCAAACTTGCCTGTGACTGAAATAATACTATTTTTCTGGTGAGGATAAAAGTGTATACAATGTGATGTCATTTATCTAATAAAGGAAAGAGGGGATTTAAACATATACATATATGTTTTGTATAATTATGTTAACATATTATTGGAAAGATAAATCACAATATTTAGAAATAAAACTATCTAAAGGTAGAGGAAGGAATTTGGACAAAGGAGATAGGGATAGAAAATAGATTTGTCTTGTAAAGTTGACTTTAGAGTCACATGATTACAGAGCAAAATTAAATCTAAAATAAAGCAATCTGATCTTGGGCTCAAGCCTCAGCACCACAAAAATAAACTATAAATCACTTAAAGCAATCTCCACATCAAAAGTGAAGCTGTGCAGTCGTGCCTTTCTGTCCAGTAGGTGGCATAACAGCATCAACAGGACTCTGCCAAGTGACTTTAAATTGCTGTAATTTGACTGTTTATCCAAGTGGAATGCTATCTTCACGCCAGAAACAACTGAAGAGAATCTTAAACTAGTTTTTGTGATCATTTTTCTAGTGGAGTTGTCTTGGGATGTATTCTGAGATGGTTGTGTGTGTGTGTGAATTATGGATGAAGTCACTGAGTAACGTATTCATGTCATTAAAAAAAAAAAAATCTAGAATTTGACAAAGGGAAGGCCCAAACTTGAAGAAAAAAAAAAATCCTCCTCTCTTGAATTTAAATAAGAAATACCATTATGACTTCATAACCAATGCTATTTTATGAAACCAAATGTTTCCTCTCTTTTTTCTCTGAAGACTTAGAAAGTACTCAGTCCCTCACTGTGAGATCATGACCTCTGCCCCTAATTTCCACTAAAAAGATTGACTCCAGGGCTCCTTGAGTAGGTAGTGATTGAAGGTCTATAGTGGGAAAGGTACAAACACCTGGGATATCGCGGGCAGCTTTGGTGTGGTTAGAAGTCTGGCATCAAATTAAATAGGCTCTCAGTGACCAGAGAGGGGAGAATTCCAACTGAAATAGATATACTAACCGTGATGGATGGAAATACATCAGTGTGTTAAAATTCATGAATTCCTAATGATAGTGTGAAAATAAAACACTACTGATCTTGCTTAAAAATCCAAGGAAGCTGGGTGTGGTGGTGCACGCCTGTAATCCCAGCACTTGGGAGGCTGAGGCAGGAGGATTGCGAGTTCAAAGCCAGCCTCAGCAACTTAGGGAGGCCCTAAGCAACTCAATGAGACCCTGTCTCTAAATAAAATACAAAATTGGGCTGGGGATGTGGCTCAGTGGTGGAGTGCCCTGGGTTCAATCCCCAGTACCAAAAAAAAAAAAAAAAAAAAAATCCAAGGAAGCCGAAATCATGATTTTAAAAACCAGCAAATAAAGAGATCAAACATTGATTCTGCCTTCTTTATACAAACTTCCAAGTAACCAAAGAGTTGATGTTTCTCTTTATAAAACTGTTCCATCTAATAAAGAAGGAATTTTAAAATTTCAGCATCAACACTTTGCAACCTTTAAAGAAGTATTGGATTTAGACAATGATACAGAATGCCAGCATCACTAAAAGAACATCAGACGTGCGCTTCTGAGTGGAAGTATCCAACATCACTTATGGGGTATTTTTCAAAAACTTGAACCTCAATCAGATGACATCTCTACGTCTGTGCTATTCGATACTAGCCACTGGTGGCTACTGAGCATTTGAAATGTAACTAGGCTAAACTGAGATGAGCTGTAAGTGTAAACTATATATAAAATAGCAAAAGCTTAGGGTAAAGGGGCATAAACTATATTTTTAATATTGATTACATGCTGAAATAGTATTTTGGATACAGCAACTTAAGTACAAGTTTATTATTAAGGCTAATCTTAACTATTTCTTTTTTAAAATGCCTGTTACAAAATTTTAAATTATATTGTGACTTCTCTTATATTCCTATTGGACAGCACTACTCTATTCTAATTATAACTTATAAGAAGTACATTGCATTAAAACTACACTGAGATTTCACCTCACTCCAATCACAATGGCAATTATCAAGAATACAAGTAATGGGCTGGGGATATGGCTCAGTTGGTAGAGTGCTTGCCTTACATGCACAAGGCCCTGGGTTCAATCCCAGCACCACAAAAAAAAAAAAAAAAAAGAATACAAGTAACAATAAATGTTGATGATGATGTGGGGAAAAAGGTACACTCATACATTGCTGGTGGGACTGCAAATTGGTGCAACCACTCTGGAAAGCAGTAAGAAGATTCCTCAAAAAAGACTTGGAATGGAACCACCATTTGACCCAGTTATACCATTCCGTGTTATATATCCAAAGGAGTTAAAATCAGCATACTATAGTGATGAAGCCACCTCAATGTTTATGGCAGCTCAATTCATAATAAGCAAGCTATAGAATCAAACTAGATGCCCTTCAACATAAGAATAAATAAAGAAAATGTGATACAGACACATGCGCGCACATGCACGTGAGCACACATACACAATTCAGCCATAAAGAAGAATGATTTTATGACATTTGCTGGTAAGTATCAGGCTAAGTGAAATAAGCCAATCCCCAAAATCTAAAGGTCTAATGGTGCCTCTGTTATGATGGATGCTAACACACAATGGGGCAGGGGGATAGAAGTTCAGTGGATTAGACAAAGGGAAATGAAGGGAAGGGAGGGTGTTAAGAATGGAAAGACAGTGGCATGAATCAGACACGACTTTCTTGTGTACATATGTGAATATACCACAGTGAATCTCAACATCATGTGCATCCACAGAGTAAGTCATGCTCCATGTATGTATCATATGTCAAAATACACTCTACTGTCACGTAGATCTATAAAGAACAAATAGAAAGAGAAGTGCTTGCACAGAGGCGCGTGTTCCATGACACCAGAAGGATGGAAACGGTAAAACCAAGGCTTTAGGGAACTCTGAAATTTACATTTCCAATGTACTTTAATTGTAGAGGCAAAGAAATGAAAAAATTTACGAACCCGAGTATTCATGTGGAAGGTAATATTAATATCTATGAAATCATAGATTTGATATCTCAGTTATCTTTTCACAATTGCCTGGTTCCAATGCCTGCAAAACAATTAAAAGTCTATATATCTACATTGTTTAAAGTAATTTATTTAATCACCAGTGGTATGTGAACTGATCCATGGAAAACACTGGTGTACAGTTTCTCTCTCCTGAAATGTTCAAGTTCTGCTAATCTGAAGCTTGGTTTTTTCCCTGTTAAATAAATATATAATTATTATGCCTGTACTATTAGAAAGGTTTTGTTTTAAGTTTGCTGTATTTTAAAGCTCTAAAAAGTATTTCTACATCTCATGAAAATGAAATTGCTTTAAAATAATTTTCCTGAGCCGGGTGTGGTGGCGCACGCCTGTAATCCAAGCGACTTGGGAGGCTAAGTCAGGAAGATCGAGAGTTCAAAGCCAGCCTCAGCAACTTAGTGAGGCCCTAAGCAACTCAGTGAGACCCTGTCTCTAAATAAAATACAAAATAGGGCTGGGGATGTGGCTCAGTGGCCAAGTGTCCCTGAGTTCAATCCCTGGTTCCAAAATAAATAAATAAATAAATAAATAAATAAATAAATAAATAAATAAAAATTTTCCTGGAGAAAACAAACTACAAAACCAAATTTTAAATCCCCTGCTTTCCTCCTTTCTTTGTGTTCCTCAGAGTGGAGATTACATTAGTGTTCCAAATATCAGAGATTTTTTGAAGTTAAGGATAGAATTAATCTTAGTCAGACCCCACATATGGCATTTCTTACATGCCTAGCATGATCAAAAATATTAGGTAAATTTGGGGGAATCATTAAATCACAAATTATTCAATGGTACCTAAATTTTTACTTTCTGTTTTTGCATATTTAGCAAAATTGTGCCAATTTAGCTTGTTTTGATCTATTCTCAGAACAAATAAATGTGATATGGCTATGCAATCCACTCTCAAATAGGAATAAATAAATACACTGATAGATACAGTATATGTATTTAACATGAAACTTGAATTCTTTTTCTTTATTCACATTGCACCAAAACGAGAGAACACTAGGGGGCAGTGCTGTTAGCACAAAACTCTGAAAATGATTGGAAAGGAGAGCTCAGAACAAAACACTGGGCACTGGGTAAGTGGGGCGTGATAGCCAGGAGAGTTCTTTAGCCTTCCTTCTCTGAAATTATATGAAAACTATGCATATTATTCAAAACCTTTTGGGGAGACCCTTTATTCAAACCCTGAGCCCTTTAGCTTGGTGACAAACTTTTCTTGCAAAAGTCTTCTAACTAAACCTGGCTATCCCACAGAAACTACGATAGAGGAGGCATCGCCAGAAATAGCAGTTCATTAAAACTAACAAGTGCCAGCATATGATTTAGTTGATTTAATGCTTCCTCATTTTCACTTCTCTTATATCTACCATTCCTTTTAGTTTCTTCTACTCTCCCAGATTTCTGTGTACCGCACACACTTTCAAGAATATTCTGAGAACATCTGAATTCTTATCCTTCAACTTTCTCCCTCTCCGTCCTCAATTCAGTTTGACACAATTGAATTCCAAGTCAACAAGAGTGCATTAAATAATTAATCCAGGAGACCAGAATTACCTACAAAAAGAATGGGCCAAAAGTCAAAATTCTGAAGCTGTAGAAACGAATTTACATTTTTTAAAAGTATATTTGTGTCCATTTTAATTACACAAAATTCTTGTAAGCAGCGACTTCATGGAACATTTTGCAGTGTTGGGCATAGGCTATATCGATACTTAGTCTATGATAAAAAGAAATATTTACATGCCAGACTTAGAAAGTGTAGACAGCTAAGTTCTCATGCTTTTCTAATGTGCAGTGAATTTTTTAATATTCAAGATAAATCAATAAGTCAATATCCTTTTTCTTTTCAAAAAGTAAAACCTGTAAGTATTATATGAGCTACGCTCTGAATGGTGGGCTCGACCTACTTACATTTTAATAAAACGTTCCTTATAGTTCACATGATTTAGTTTAGAACAATTCTTGAGACCTGTTTGGAATGTGTCATTTAGCAGCAGGTGGTTCCTGTGATAATAAAAGGGCATGATTAATATAATTAATCCTGGCTGACTTTGATTCATTTCTTTAGGTCTTTTGTACCTGGAATTTCTATAGCCTATTTTCTTGGATTCTTATAAATAATGACTGGTTTGCCCTCACGGATGTGGTGGCAATCATCCAGGTTTTCTGTAACTAGAAATTTCAGTTCACCTTGGCATCTATCTGGTTTGAGATATTTTTGGATTCAGTACATCAGTCAGACTCCCATGGAAAGAGAAGCCCACTTAAAATGAGCATAAAGCAGGGGCTACTGACAGAGCAGGGGAGAGGGTGAGCTTTGCAGAGATAAGCGCAGTGGCTAGCCCATGCCACCCCTGGTCCCATAGGGACAGACAAGGAGAGGAAGTGGTGCTTCCAGAGCCTGTAAGGGATACAGCTGTGGAGCTGCAGAGGAGTTGCCCTCTTGGAGAGACAGGACCACTGCTGGAAGAAAGTAGGACAGAAAGACCCAGACCTGTCTCCTCCCACCCTCTGTTCCCCAACCAGAGCCTCACCTTGACCACCCACTCAGAGCAAGTAGGGAAGGCCTGAGAGCTGGGAGGTGTGGTCAAAGTAGAGAATCCTCAATGTTCTGACTTCTTTTTTTTTAGAAGTAGTGATTATTATTAAATTATAAAATATCTGATATTAATTTATTTTTGTAAGTTAACAAATTTTAAGCATTTCATTTAAAGCATCTAACTTTAGTTTGTATGTTCTAACTCTTAGCACACAGTCTTCCTCTTGGAGACTGCCTCTGGCTCTCTCCTTTTCTTTTTTCACACTGGACCTTCTTACCAAACTCAAGGAAAAGCTTGTTTCAGGAAAGTCCTCCTTACAAACGTCAGGCTTTCAAATGGAACCTTTTGTTCCCCGCCTCGTAGGTCTTGTCTTTGTGGTGTTCAATAGGAAGCATTTTCTGCTGTAGAAAAGTCTAGAAATTTTTCTTCTCAACATATTGGCATGACAGGCTATCAAGGGGTCCAGTGTTCCTTGATCTTGCAGGCATCCTGGGGGAAGGGAGAGAGGGTCTGTTTTCTTCTCATCTTGCCAGCTTCGCCACGAGTCTTCATTAATCATCTCTGGCCTGGACTATTATAATCTTCACTTCTTCTTTGGTTAATTTATAGCTTTTCTTTTCCTGGAAATAATCCAATTGAAACTCTAGATAAATAAATAAATAAATAAATAAATAAATAAATAAATAAATAAAATGCAAAATGTGTTGGTACTTTCGTAAAATATTGCTCTCATTACCCCCATCCTCGCTCCTTCCTGTCCTCCCCATTCTGATTTTTACGGAAGGGATGAAAGAAAAGGAAATCTCACTGGTGCATTTAAAGACTGCACTGGTCTTTAAAGTGATGTATTTGTCACTTAGGTATGGACAGAACTGCAAGAAAGCAATGACTTCTGATAAAAGCCAAGGCATGACTTCTCTTTCAAAGAGTATGCTGCTGTGAAATTTAATCAGTGAATAAAAATTTCTTCTGTTGTTTTCCTCTTTCCTAGGAGTCCTCTCTGTTAACCAAGAGCAGCCTTGTCTTATTTTGGTTCTAAACTCCTTTCCCTTTCTTTCTCCTGTCCTGTTGATTCCTACCTTCTTCACACCTGAAGTCTGGTGCACATGAGTGTGTCCATGGTAGACTGTGTCTCTTTATCTGTTTGCCTTCCAAAGAGAGATCACTGGCACAAATGAAAACAAATATGACTTGTTTATTTTTGCTTTGTCTGCCTTCCCTGACATAAAAATAAAAACCTTTCTGTAACCTTTTGCATCCTTCCCATGCACAACCCCATCCCCATCCCAAATTGACTTGATTATATCCTTAACTGTTTTTGAGCAAAATAAAAAACAATTTTGTTACCTGCGTCAGGAGCAGATTTAACACTGCTGAGTTCTCTTGTGAGTTGCCAGGGTATATTTTTACAAATACGCAAAGGTCTTCCGGGGATCAATAATCTTGTTCACAGGGAAATTTTAACTCTTTCTTTAATTATTTGTGTCCTTATTGATGTTGATATTTGTCATTCAGTTTATTTTGACAGTTACTATCAAGTTACAAGTTACTATCATGTTACTGTCAATGACACTGGTTTAAGTAAGTGGCTTTTAGGGGGCATATAAATTTTGAAAAAGAGAAAAGAAAAGCTGGCAGAATTTTGTTGTGAATAAAATTTCCATAAACACTTCTAAGGAGCCCCCCTCCTTGGCACAAGACTGGCCCAACCAAGTATGTTTCAAACAATAAATCTTGTCAAAAGATGCTAGGGGAGATCAATATGAGTAAACCAGTATTAAAGAGCAAACCAAAGTAGGAGATTTTGGATGAACATTTAGAGGCACATGGGAAGAAACCATAAAGAGTCAAAGGATCTTTTTGCACATATTTATTAATCTAGATTTATCTTATTGTGAAACTATGTGATTGGACTAGTCATCAGAGGTTGGTCATACAGAGGTCAATCCTATGTAATGTAAAAGCCTAAGCTCCAGAGACAAGAGCTCTTCAATTTGTCATTTTTAGAAATATCACAAAGAAATGCATTTTTTTCATGGTCTTCAGTACAGAAAGCATTCCAAGGCAGGACAAGAAAGAAAAAGAAAAAAGAGTTGTGAAAGTGATTGGTTATAATGGGATAACCAACAGTTACAATGACAAATGCTACATACAATGCACTTTTCTTCTTGTGGGGAAAAGGGTGGGAGAAGTTATTGGAGCCCTCATCTGGAGAACATACTAAAGCAGGAATGTCTCAAACAAACATTGTGTATTTTCAGCTCTCAGCCCAAATCAGGCACAGCTCTGGGGAGAAGGGTCGAAGGCAATGCAGAAATCTGGGTTCAGAAGGCACATTGTGATTTCCAGGCTGCTTGGGTGAAGACACCCACCAGTTCTGCGTCCTCCAGCACCAACTCTAGAAGTTGGCAGGACCACCCACCACCACTGTAATGTGATTTCAAGGACTTGACCCCCTCGACTCCCACAGCTCCACTAGCCAGTGTCTGAAAGTCCCCTGACAAAGCTTCCTTGTCAGCCTAAGGCTTTGACTCCTGATGTAACCAACCATGCCTCTTACCCTCTCTCCTTCACTCTACTCCAAGAAAGGGAGATACGCAGATGCAAATATGTAGGAATTCCATTTAACTCTAATCGTTTGACTTTATTGAAAAAGTCTCAGGAAGAATTCAGGGGGGAAAAGAAATCATAACATCTCAGAATTGGCTGGTGCCTTAGGGATACAGGAAGTGACTTAAAATCAGAACTATGACAAGTCAGTGTATGCTTGGGGATCAGTAAGACCAAACAGTTGAAGTCGGGGGATGCAAGGTTAATGCTGCAGAGAGCTCATTTGATCAGTCCACACACACACATCTTGTTCGAATTCATTGATCACCCCCGGCCAGCCATCATACCACTGCGTGAACATCTCCATAAATACTACGCCTTCTTTCTCTTCCCCTCCACCTCTAAAAGCTGCTGCTCATCAGCTCTGTTCCAACCCACAGAGGCTATAGGAATCAGTATAGTTTCTCTTCTGTGTGCTCTGCCACTTTATTAAAACACAAAAACCCAGAGCCATCTTCTCCTCATCCCATTTGGCTTTACTTTCTCACATGACAGAGTTCCATTTCCCAGCTCTGCTGGGATCCCTGAGGAAAAACAGCAAGGACCCACTTGGCTCAGCCAGAGGCCCTCCCTCCTTCCAGAAGCACACACAGGGGCCATGGGAAAGAGAAGCACAGGAAGATACTGAGCAACCAATAGCCCACAAGTGCCACCGTGGAGGGCGGGTGGGGAGCCAGGGACCTGCCATCTCTCATAAACCCACATGAAAAGGACGGTGAGAAGGGACTTCATGCTTAGATGTGCATCCGTGGTTTATCCCAGGTACTCAGTAGCAATCAGGAGTTGATGCTCAAGAGATATCCACGGACATTTATAACTGCCTGGACCCATGTACATAGACCGGCATTAAAACTGATTTCTACATCTTGGTTAAAATGAAGGAACAGGGCTGGGGTTGTGGCTCAGTGGTGGAGCACTTGCCTCGTCTGTCTGAGGCACTGGGGTCAATTCTCAGCACCACATAGAAAGAAATTAATTAAGTAAAGGTCCATCAACAACTAAAAAAATATACAAGTGAAAAAATGAAGGAACACTTGGTAGAAGCCATAAAAGAAGTTCTTGCATAGTAACTACTCAGTCTGAATTTTTCAATATGAGATCTAAGAGTTAAAGACAAAATGTTTTTTTAAATATGCCTAGAAATCTGTAACTGGAGCACATAAGAAAGACAATAGCATGACTTAGGTTTCATTAAATAGTCATTGTAGGAATATTAGTTTTGAATAAATTATGACCACACATGTATCTAAGGAAATTATAAAAGTAAAGACAAATTTAGCAGAACACATGCTTTTTAAACTTTAATCATTGTAATAGTGTTTACAACATCAGGTCACAGTGTTGTTCTGTGGATTGAGTAAAATTAAATATGCAAAGCACTGGGAACAACTCCTGGCCCAGTGTAACTTACTTTCTGTTGTTACATAGATATCATTTTTTGGTAATTATGGCAATAATTGGGTCATAGAATTTTAAAACAAGATGAAAGATCAGCACTCTTTTAAGTCAAGGGTTTTCAAACTTGTTTTTAAGCAGCAAATTTCATTTCTCCAAACAAAAATGGTAGTGTGAGCACCAAGGAGTAGGCTAGGTAAGGAAGAGCTATAGCCTGAAGTGGGCCCAGGTTCCTGATCCCATGGAGGAAATCCTTGAACCCAGTCTGAATGCTACTCCATGGGTCATCCATGCCACGGATGAGGAAAATATAATTCTAGGGAGGTAAATGCTCTTATTCTCAAAGCCGGCACATTCAGATTGCTTTCCAGAAAATAATTAATACCTAACATATCTAGAAACAATCGCTATTTGCAAAGGAATACTGAAAATTATTTAACCAATAACCAACCAATCAGCATGACTGCATGGTCACCTGATCCATGTGATCCTTCCTGGTTCAGACCTTAGCTCTAAAGTTGATAGATCACTGAGCACTGTTGTGGGTGGCAGGATGCCATCATCAAAGGCCTGGGTAGCCAGGGTATCAGGACAATGCGTTGTTACCAACTGGTATAAAAGTGATTTTTAACAACTGGTGATTTCAGCAAGGTACAGTCATACTGGATGGATACCAGCTAAATGTCAACCCTGGGTGTTTGAAGATGTCCTTTACAGGCTGGAAAAAATCCATGTTGAATTGGAATCCTGCTGAGAATAGCTGTACTATAAATGGAAACTCTGGAGAACGACATCTGTTCCTTCTCATTTGGTCTTTCTAGAAAGTGAAGTTCTCTGCGCTGTTCTAAAACATTTAGACATTTATTGTCTTTTAGAAGAAGGATTTTCTGATGATGTTGACCATTTTTAAGGAACATAACAGTTCAAATCACCCCACTTGCATGGGCAAGAATAAAGCAGACTAAATATCCGTTGTTACCAATGAGTTTGTAACAAAGAAATCTCGTTAAATTAAAATAAACTTTTTTAAGCCACATCACTGCAGACAGACAGTAGTTGTCTGGGATAGAAACTGTGCATGGTTGCTTTCTAATTATCATTCAAAATAAGATGAAGAATGGAAAGTGATAGCCAAAAGCTACTAATCATAGGAGTTGATCTGTAGCTTCATCATGTGAAAGAATTAGCAAAAATACTTGTCCTTCCCTCGCATTCATTAATCTGAATGCCTTCTGCCAGGTACTGACATAGACCACCTGTCTGCATAATAGGCAGGTGACAGTAACTGGAGGAATAAGGACAAAGGGTGTCCTGAATAGAATTAGAAGGTTAGTCTGAAGGGAAAGAGGGAGAATGTTCTAGGTGTCTAGAGAGGGATGGAATGGGCAATGAGCACTGTGTGTGAAGTGCACGGTCAGCGCATATACAAAGAGCTCATTGCCATGAGTTCAGATAACTTCTACATCATGGAGTTCAGATTCCCTCACGTAAGGGCAGAACTGTATCCCTCTGATATTTCAGAAAAGTATCTGTGCATCACTTTTCTGGCTCCTGGGGGAGGGAGAGAGGCATGGGAGAAAATTCATTTAAGTGTATGACTTAAAATGAAGAGCATTTGGCTAATGGGTAAGCAGCTGTTTGTTTAAGCAAATGACTCATACTGGGGTATTTATGGAGCGCAACTATTTTTCAAGTCTGTAAAAATGTAAGGAAAAGAAGAAATCTCCCTATAATCCAGAAGCAGATGTTTCTGTCTTTACGGGAAAGTGCTGCGCCACAGTAGGCCTGTCCTTCGGGCTCATCGATCTACCTATTGAAACGTGTGTTAGTCTTCCTGAGATATACTAATTTATTTTAATTGGACAGAGAACTTTTATAGAGCACTTATTTTATGCATCGTTCTATGCCCTCCAAAAATAAATGCATAAAATGAGACAAAAACCCAGCCTTTGAGGAGTAAAATCCAATGGGAAAATTATATACCCAAAAAATAGAGCTAATAATGAAAAGTGATTTTTTAAAATCACAACCCAGGGAGTGCCAGGGGCTATAATTAGCATAACTTTTTATTTGCTTATAATTTAATAGCTAATATTTTTTCAGAGCTTAATATGAGCCAGGCCTTGGGCCTTTGAGGCCTCTCGTTGAATAAGCGTATACTCCAAAGGGAGTTTAAAATGGGACTGGAGGTAATATCATAAATCTCATCAGAAGAGATGAGACTAGAGCCTGAATAAGGGACGGCAGCTGCCCTGGAGCTCGGCGTTTGGCTCGGAGGTACTTGCTAATCATGACAGAAGCAGGTATGGAATGTGTTGCAGAGGCTCAGGGAGGCAGGTACATCTAGCTGGTATCTGAATAAGGGTTTGCATGGGAATTAGTGTGAAATTGCCTTTGAAGAATGGTTATGATGAGATAAATGGAAAGGATTTCCAAGAAGGGAAAAATGACTTGAGCAAAATCAGTGAGTTGGGAATAAAGAGAGTTCACTCCTCACTGCCTGAACACAAAGCATACTCAGGAGCAGCTGATGAGTCCACGTGGGTGGAGGACACATGTAAAGGACAGTGGGTGGCCAGCTGGGTCAGAATTCAAATATCACAGGACCTTTAGGGCAGGCTAGGTTCCGTAGGCAGGAGGAAAAGTCTGAAAAGGATTAGTGGGAATAGATTAATCTGGATGCAGCATGGATGGCAAGTAGGCAAGACCAGAAGCAGATACCTGGTGTGGAATTTCTCCAAGACTAGAAAACAGGGGCACCAGGACCCACCAAAGGGAAGGCAAAGAGAATACAAAAGAAGGGATAATGAAGTAACCGCAAAGAAAGCTGAGTACCACTCCTCTGTGAGAAGCATCGCAAGGAAGAGTACAGATGGCTTTAGCGTCTCCATCCCAGGGGCCGTGATGAAAGCAATATGAGCAAATGTGTCCCGTCAAAGGACAAGTTGAATCGACTAAGGGTGTCCCAGGACAGAGGATTGAAAGTCTCACAGGCACCTGAGTAATGTGGAGCTGGGATGTGCTAGGTTGGTGGAAACCTGGGGTATCTGTTTTAACAACTGAGTAGAGGGGGAACACCTGGTAACAGGAATGACAGATCTCTGAGAGAACAGAGACACAGGTGCCCCGAGTGCAGGGGAACCTGGTGAGGAACCCCTGCCCACAAGGCACATTGGTTTTCTGGGTGACAAAGCACCATAGCCTGGTGGCTCAAGGAACAGAAATTTATTTTCTCCCAATTCTGAGGCCAGAAGTTCAAAATCAAGCAGTCTTCTGACACTTCTCTCCTTGGCTGGCAGAGGGCCATCTTCTCCCTGTGTCTTCACATTCTCTTCTCTCTGTGTGTCTGTGTCCCTTCTCCTCTTCTTACACAGACACCAGGCATGTTGGATAAGAGCCCAACCTAATGACCTCATTTAACTTTAATTCCACTTTAAAGATCCTATTTCCAAATATGGTCACATTCTCGGGCAGTAGAAGTTAGGGAATCTATGTGAATTTGGGTGGGCACCATTGAACCCACGACCGAAAGTAAGAAAACACATAAAGACAGTGAGTGTCAACGTTTCACCAGAAGCAAATGACCAGAGAACCACACTCCTCTCTGTGTTTGCAAGTTGAGCAGACCCAGAGCTGACATTCTCCGAAATCCTGCCCAATTAGACATCATAGCATCACCAAGTTAATTGCTAACATCATATCTTGGCAATTCATGTATCATGAAGCACAGTGCTTGTGTTGAATCAAGAAAAAGCTTATTGTTGATTTATCTGCACCAAATTAGCAGAGGAACATCAGTGACATTGAGATAGAGTGACTTTCAGAGGTAATTTTTTCATGCCAGTGAACTCTGCATCCTACAAGCAATGTGGAAATCACAGGGAAACAGCGGTGAAGATGCTTCATGCTTTGTCTTACCATCTTCTGATTTCCTCTCAGAAAAGACCACAAGCTGGAGGCATTCAGAAGTTCTCCCTTCCAATGAATGTCTTTTATTTTCTTTCTCTCCCCCCTGGAGACTTTTTTCCCCCTCATCTATTATTTCTGCCCACATAACTCTTTGCTGCCTTTCTTTCTGTTCAGGATTTCAAATCACCTCTCTTTTCTTATTTCTACCTCAAATCCCAGCTTCATGTTCCCAGGGCAGCATTTCCACAACATCTGCTGTCATTGCAAAGGTATTGCCTGAACACCTGCCCAGGTAGATCCCTCCAGCTGATTCTCTTATTTGTCTTCAAAAAATATTGTAAACTGCAGTGTGAGCTAATGATTTCCTTCCTTATTCCAGTAAGTTTCACAAGTGTTTCTTTCATAATGGAGGTGACTTTAGGGGAAGAGGGGACTTAGATTTTTTTTTTTTATCTTGACTGGAAGGTGGGGTATGAAGAATGCTATAATCTTACCTTATGATCTAACCATTCTTTGCTGAGATTATGTTCTTTTATAGGTTTAGTCATGCATTCCGTTTCAGTCGAGAATCTAAAGCTTTTTTCTTTTTTTTCCTTTTTTATTTTTAACCTAAATGTCTCAAGAAAACTCTGGTGGTGAGAATGCTCATTTTGTATGTGACTTTCTGAAAAATACTACTCTCTCTCTCTCTCTCTCTCTCTCTCTCTCACACACACACACACACACACACACACACATTAAGCAACTAGTGTGAACTTGCTAAGTGACAGATCTTTTGTGAATTAACAGGTGAGTGTATAACTTTTCCCTAAGATTTCAAATACGGCCAAAGAAATCTGAAAAGTAAATATTCCTCTGTATTCCTTGGACTTTGACAAAGAAACCCAAATATGACCCTCTAAAATTATGTACCCTAATATTTCCTATAGTAAATTTTATAGCAAGGAGTATTCCTCATGTGTTGTTACAATTCTTCAGATACTTACAATTGTGATTCCAGTTTACTCTTTAACCATCACATTAAAGTTTGAATAATTGTAGGAAATGACTTTCAAGAAAAAAATTCAAAACAAACCTCATACAGTAGAGAAGCAATTGAGGGTTCTTGTTTTTAATCTTTTGCTATTTCTTTACATTGTCAAACCAAATTAATAAGTAACTATCAACCAGCTAAACTCTGCAAGCACTGTGCTAGAATTCCATAGAATATACCAAGCAGTACAGAATGGGCTGCTTGTTGTTGCTGAGCCTCCAGAGTAGCTGGAGAGAAAAGACAGACTGAGGAGGAGCAGGGGGGATGTAAGTGCAATGAATGCCTGAGGGACCTACTCTGTCAGGCACACAGATGGTAAGAATTCATCGTAGGCCATCCCATTAAAACCTCAACACATCTCTGAGAGGGACCCAGCACTGTCCCCATTGATGTTCAAAGAAGACAAATGATAGCACCAAATCACAGATCTATCCATCCTTCTCCATGAGCATAAGTATTTTCCATATTATAGCACTATCATGAAAAGTTCAGAAGTGGCCAATAAGATAATAAGTAGTCAAGATAACTCCAAGAGAATTGTCCTATCAGAAGAGCAATGAAAATGTGATTTAAGAGACCAGAAGAAAGAAGAATCATTAGATTTGAATGATCAAGGAAATTCCTACAAAATATAATACAACACTATATCCTATCTTATCCTATAAAGAGTACAGAACATCACAAATGATTGTCTAATCTGAGTCATCCAGAGACACCCCAAAATATTGGGTCAGTCCTTTATTTCAATTTCAAGCATTTTTTCCCAAAGCACACAGAGTGTGAAGGGCCAGGGAGAGTTTTTCTCACCTGGTGGAGTCTTTTTCTAAACTGTTCCCAGGCCTATGCCCTTAGCTGTAGAACCTTCTGGAACACCATGTGCCACCCCTATGCACTGAGCAGAGAACGCTCCCCAGGACTCATTTTTTTCTTTCCTCCCACTCTGAACTGCAAATTCTTTGCAGTCTTCTCTCTCCCTCAGAGTCCTGCCTTGTCTTGTATTCGACTCCAGCAGGGACTGTCACCTTAGTTATGTCAGGTCACCACTGGTGGGGAGGAGGACAGAAGACTCAGAGGGCAGCCTCTGAAAGCTGATCTTACTTAGCACCTGCGGGAATGCAAATCTTCTACATTCAGCTCTCTCAATGCTGAGTTGTGCTGAAGGATTTTCATTTTCTGGCCAGTTTTGAGTCATAGTAAAAGAAAGTGACAGAAAAAAGAAAGTGGTGAGGAAATGTAAGGCTTTGCCAAAAATAACTGTCATTGGAGTCATTTAAACAGTGTCTTAATCCATTTTCTGTTGCTATCACAAAATACCTGAGATCTGGTAATTTGCAAAGTATAGAGGTTTATTTGGCTCATGTTTCTGGAAGCTGGAAAGTCCAAGAGCATGGCACTGGCACTGCTTGGCATCTGGTGAGGGCCTTCTTGCTGCATAATAACATGGCAGAGGGCATCATGAGGTAAGAGAGACCAAGCTGGCCAGAGAGTTTGCTTTGATAAAGGAGTCATTCCTGTGATAATTTATTGACACTTTCATGTATTAACTACGAATTAACTAACCATTCATGAGTGCAGAGTCTTCAAGACTCAATCCCTTCCTAAAGTGCTCACCTACCAACACCACCACAATGACATCAAATTTCAACATAAGGTCAGCTAGGAACACACCACAGCAGGTAATGTACTGACTTAATAAAGTACGTATTTTCTGATAGGGTAGATATTTGCATTCTGTCCTTACAAAAGTACAGGTAAACAGACCTTTGTAATTTTAAAAATTTGCTTGTATATTGAAATTGCACTATTTTTAATGAATTTGCTAATTAGGGATCATTGAAAAATGGGAGTTTATATAAAAAAGAACTAAACTCTTGTCTTTAAAAGAAACCTCAATGAATAATTTCAAGAGATCTATTGTTCCTCCTGATGACTGTAATTAATAACAATGCCTGTATACTTGAAAATTACTTAAAGAATAGATGTGTCCTCATCACAAATAAAATATAAGTATGTGAGGTATTGCATATGCTAACCAACTTGATATATAGCTATTCAATATTATTTCAAAATATAATATGCATATAATTTTTCATCAAGATTTTAAAATAAATAATTTCTAAAATAATGATAAAATGGGTAGTATGAAGCAGATGGACATATGATCTGGACCCTGGAGAAGGAGGAATGCTGTGAAGATTGCTGAGATATTATTTTTTCAGAGAGGAATAAGAAAAGTCCAAGGCAGGAACTCCTGCCCATCTAATGTAACCCTCAGCGACTCTTTTACAAACTAGAGAGACACCCTTTCTTCTGCACACTCATCTAAATCACATTGAACAGAATTACCCTGGGCACGAATGGAAGCCCCACCTCATTTGGGACAGGAATTATTATAGAGCCATAAGCCTTTGCTGCTCCTGCTCATGGGGAACAGATCCCCCCACCTGGCTCTTTTGCATTTGCCAAAGTCTCTCCTATCTACCTGACATACCTGTTAAAAACTGGGCCGCTGCTTCCAGGTCCTGCCACCTCCTTTCACCCAAGACTTATTCAAGGCAATGCGCACCACCATGACCTTCCAGGCCTTTCCTGTACCTGCCCTTACGTCTTCATGGCTCAGTGTAACCATCTCACCCAGACAAGTGCAGTATCCATACCCTGCATTGAATCCTACTTCTAAAACATTGCCGATGCTGCTCCCCCAGTTTTCAGGACCTTCTTTACTAATTTGTCCATCAAAACCCGTGCTCTGTAAATTCCAGCTGGACGAGGAGCTAAGCGTGCAATATCAAGTTGAAATGAAGGGAAAAGACTGGAAGCAGATCCAAAAGTTCTAGAGTGGAAAGAACTTTTAAGGCCTGGAAGAAGAGCAGAGATCACAGAAGTAAGAATCAGCACAAGCGATCATGTTCTGTTTCAACGTGACTTAAGCATAAAATGAAAAGCATTAGCAAAAAATTATAAAAATATGGACAGATTATGTCAAGGCAATTTTAAAGAAGAAAATGTAATCATAAAATAGAATCACATAAGCATGTTAATAATTTAATGCCACTAGGAACTTTTTAAAATTCAAATTTAAATCATGAGATACAATTGTTTTCTTTATTAAAGAATTTTTAATAATGTGACCTAATATCTGATGAAAGTATCATGATAACACTACATTTGTATATTGCTGATAGCCCTATAATTTAACACAGATCTTTTAAAAATCAATTTGGCCCATATAGTAAATGCAGAAAATGAACTTATGCCTTCAACTCAATGATTCCATTACAGGAAATTGTCCTAATATAGTAATAGAAAACATAAGTTATAAGCACAAAAACATTCAGCATCACATTATTTCCTAAGTTAAAAAGAAATGAGGGGCTGGGCTTCTGGCTCAGTGGTAGAGTGCTTGCCTGGCACAGGTAAGGCATGGGGTTCAATCCTTAGCACCACATAAGCATAAATAAAAATGAACATAAATAAAACAAAGGTATTGTGTCCATTTACAACTAAAAAAAATTAAAAAGACAAGAAAAGAGCAAAGCAGTTTTCTGATAGTATAGATATAGATTAAAAAATTGCAAACAGTTCAACATGAAGAAAATTAATACCAAATATGCATGGAATAGAAAACACTAGAAGGAAGGTGTTGTAGTGTTACACTAGGGTCGTGAGAGTTATGGTAATAGCTCTCTGATTGTTTCCTCTTTCCTACATTTTCTATAATGCATTTCATTGTGGAAAAATACACATGAGAGAAGTTGAGTATTTTACATTCTAAATATATCATTCAGGGGTATCAAGTGTGTTCCCATGTGTAGTCACCACTACCCACCCCCCATCTCCAGAACACTTTCATTCTTTCCAAACTGAAATTCTGTACCCATTAAACACTCACTTTCCAATCCCCCTTCCTCCAGCCCCAAGCTACCATCATTCTACCTTATGGAAATTAAATCCCGTGGTGCTTGCCTTTTTGTGACTGGCTTATTTCACTTTGCACAAGATCTTCAAGGTTCATCCATGTTGTAGCATGTGTTGAATTTTTTTCCTTTTTAAGGATGAACAATATTTCATTGCATGTGTCCACCACATTTTGTGGCCATTCATCCATTGATGGGCACTTGACTTGCTTCCTCTTTTGGCTACTGTGAGTAATGTTGCTATAAACATGTGTGCAAATATCTGTTTGATCCCTTGCTTTCAATTCTTTTGGATATATAACAGTAGTGACATCTGGGTCACAAGGTAATTCTGTGCTTTTTTTTTTTTTTTTGAGAAATTGCCAGACCATTTTCCAAATTCCCTATATCTTCACTGACATGTGTTTTGTTTCTTTTCTTTTTTTTTTAGTTATACATAACAATAAATTGTGTTTTGATATCATATATATATGGAGTATAACTTCCCATTTTTGTGCTTATACATGATGTGGAGTTATACTGGTGGTGTATTCATGTATGAACATAGGAAAGTAATATCTGATTCATTCTACTGTCTTTCCTAGTCCCAGCCTCCTCCCTTACCCCCACTCCTCCCTGTCCAATCCGGTGAACTCCACTTCCCCTACCCCACCCCTGCCTATTGTAAGTCAGCATCTTCATATTAGAGCATACTGCCTCTGGTTTTGGGGATTGGCTTATTTCACTTAGCATGATAGTCTCCAGTTCCATCAATATACCTGCAACTGCCATAATTTCATTCTTCTTTATGGCTGAGTAATATTCCATTGTAAATATGTACCACATTTTCTTTATCCATTCATCTGTTGAGGGCATGTAGGTTCCATAGTTTAGCTATTGTGAATTGAGCTGCTATAAACATTGATGTGGCTGTATCACTATAGTATGCTGATTTTAAGTCCTTTGGGTATAAACTGAGGAGTGGGATAACTGGGTCAAATGGTGGTTCCATTCCAAGTTTTCTAAGGAATCTCCATACTCTGCTTTCCAGAGTGGTTGCACCAATTTGCAGTCCCACCAGCAATGTATAAGTGTACATTTTCCCCACATTCTCACCAACATTTATAGTTATTTGTATTCTTGATAATTGCCATTCTGACTGGAGTGAGATGAAATCTCAGGGTAGTTTTTTGATTTTTGTTTTGTTTTTGTTTTGCTTTTTGCGGTGCTGGGGATTGAACCCAGGGTCTTGTACTTGTGAGGAAAGCACTCTTCCAACTGAGCTACATCCCCAGCTCTCAGGGTAGTTTTAATTTGTATTTCTCTAATTGCTAGAGATATTGAACATTTTTTCATGTATTTGTTGACAGATCATATTTCTTCTCCTGTGAAGTATCTGTTCAGTTCCATTGCCCAGTTATTGATTGGGTTATATGGTGTTCTGGTTTTAAGTTTTTTGAGTTCTTTTTTTAAATTATTTTAATTTTAGTTCATTATATACAAATGGGGTACGACTATCATTTTTCTGGTTGTACACAAAGTAGAATCATACAATTTGAGTATTCATACACATACATATGGTATAGATGTTTGTCTCATTCTATTATCTTTCCTTTCCCACCCTCTCCCCACCCTCATTTTCTTCTGCACAATCCATCCCTTCTCCATTCTTCCCGAGTCTACCCCTACCATGTGTCATCAACCACTTATAAGAGAAATCATTCAGCCTTTGATTTTTTGGGATTGGTTTATTTCACTTAACATGATCTTCTCCAATTCCATCCATTTACCTGCAAATGTCATAATTTTATTATTCTTTATGGCTGAATAATATTCCATTGTGTATATATACCACAGTTTCTTTATCCATTCATCTATTGAAAGGCATCTAGGGAGAAAGGATAGAGAGCATAGAGGGAAGGGAGGGGTGGGGTTGTGGTTGGGGGGTAAGAATAATAACAGTATGTATGATAGACATCATTGATGTGTATACATGTATGAATGCACAGATGGGGTGACTCTACTTTGTGTACAACCAGAAAAACAATTGCTGTACTCCATTTGTGTTCAATGAATCAAAAAATTAAATAAAAATAAATTAAAAAAAAGAAAGGCATCTAGGCTGGTTCCACAATCTAGCTACAGTGAATTGGGCTGCTATAAACATAGATGTGGCCGCATCACTGTAGTATGCTGATTTTAAGTCCTATGGATATAGTCCAAGGAGTGGAATAGCTGGGTCAAATGGTGGTTCCATTCTAAGTTTTCGAAGGAATCTCCATGCTGCGTTCCAGAGTGGCTGCACTAATTTGCAACCCCACCAGCAATGTATGAATGTACCTTTTCCCCACATCCTTGGCAACACCTATTGTTGATTGTATTCTTGATAATAGACATTCTAATTGGGGTGAGATGATATCTTAAGGTGGTTTTGATTTGCGTTTCTCTTATTAATAGAGATGTTGAACATTTTTCATATATCTGTTGATTGCTTGTAGATCCTCTTCTGTGAAGTGTCTGCTCATTTCCTTAGCCCATTTATTGATTGGGTTATTTGTATTCTTGGTGTAGAGTCTTTTGAGTTTTTATATAGTCTGGAGATTAGTGCTCTATCTGACGTGTGTGTGGCAAAGATTTTCTCCCACTCTGTAGGCTCTCTCTTCACATTGCTGATTGTTTCCTTTGCTGAGAAAAAGCTTTTTAGTTTGAATCTATCCCAATCATTGATTCCTGTTTTTATTTCTTGTGCTTTAGGGAGTCATGTTAAGGAAGTATGGTCCTATGCCGATATGATGAAGATTTGGACCTACTTTTTCTTCTATTAGGTGCAGGGTCTCTGGTCTAATTCCTTGGTCCTTGATCCATTTTGAGTTGAGTTTTGTGCAAGGTGAGAAATAGGGGTTTAGTTTCAATTTGCTGCATATGGATTTCCAGTTTTCCCTGCACCATTTGTTGAAGAGGCTATCTTTTCTCCATTGTATGTTTTTGGCTCCTTTGTCAAGTATGAGATAACTGTATTTATG
>JAJEJO010050126.1:945743-1005635 GCA_020662805.1 Glaucomys volans | reverse complement strand
AAAGGAGCCAAAAACATACAATGGAGAAAAGATAGCCTCTTCAACAAATGGTGCAGGGTCTCTGGTCTAATTCCTTGGTCCTTGATCCATTTTGAGTTGAGTTTTGTGCAAGGTGAGAAATAGGGGTTTAGTTTCAATTTGCTGCATATGGATTTCCAGTTTTCCCTGCACCATTTGTTGAAGAGGCTATCTTTTCTCCATTGTATGTTTTTGGCTCCTTTGTCAAGTATGAGATAACTGTATTTATGTGTATTTGTCTCTGTGTCCTCTATTCTGTACCATTGGTCTACCTGCCTATTTTGGTGCCAATACCATGCTGTTTTGTTACTATTGCTCTGTAGTATAGTTGAAGGTCTGATATTGTGATACCACCTGCTTTGCTCTTCCTGCTAAGGATTGTTTTAGCTATTCTGGGTCTCTTATTCCTCTAAATGAATTTCATGATTGCTTGCTCTATTTCTATGAGGTCCATCATTGGGATTTTAATTGGAATTGATTGAATTTGTATAGCACTTTTAGTAGTATGGCCATTTTGATAATATTAATTCTGCCTATCCAAGAACATGGGAGATCTTTCATCTTCTAAGTTTTCTTTAATTTCTTTCTTTAGTGTTCTGTAGTTTTCGTTGTTGAGGTCTTTCACCTCTTTTGTTAAATTGACTCCCGGGTATTTTTTTTTTTTGAGGCTATTGTGAATGGAGTAGTTTTTCTAATTTCTCTTTCAGAGGATTCATCACTTATGAATAAGAATTCATTAGATTTATGAGCATTAATTTTATATCCTGCTACTTTACTGAATTCATCTATGAGTTCTAGAAGTTTTCTGGTGAAATTTTTCGGCTCCTCCAAATATAGAATCATATCATCTGCAAATAGTGATACTTTAAGTGTTTCTTTTCCTATTCAAATTCCTTTTATTTCTAGAATTTCAAGGTCCATGTTGAATAGAAGCGACAAAAGAGGGCATCCCTGCCTTGTTCCAGTTTTTAGAGGGATTGCTTTCAGTTTTTCTCCTTTTAGAATGATGTTGGCCGTGGGCTTAGCATAAATAGCCTTTACAATGTTGAGGTATGTTCCTACTATCCCTATTTTTTCTAGTGTTTTGAACATGAAGGGGTGCTGTATTTTATCAAATGCTGTTTCTGCATCTATTGAAATAATCATGTGGTTCTTAACTTTAAGCCTATTGATGTGGTGAATTACATTTATAGATTTCTGGATGTTGAACCAACCTTGCATCCCTGGAATGAAACCCACTTGATCATGGTGCTCTATCTTTTTAATATGCTTTTGTATGTGATTTGCTAAAATTTTGAAGAATTTTTGCATCTATGTTCATTGGGGATATTGGTCGGAAATTTTCTTTCCTTGATGTGTCTTTGTCTGGTTTTGGTATCAGGGTGATATTAGCTTCATAGAATGAGTCTGGAAGTGTTCCCTCCTCCTCTATCTCATGGAATACTTTGAGGAGTATTGGAATGAGTTCTTCTTTGAAGGTCTTGTAGAACTCAGCTAAGAATCCATCTGGCCCTGGACTTTTCTTGGTAGGTAGGCTCTTGATGACTTCTTCTATTTCATTGCTTGAAATTTGTCTATTTAAATTGTGTATGTCCTCCAGATTCAGTTTGGGTGGGTCATATGTTTCTAGAAACCTATTGATGTCTTTGAGATTTTCTATTTTGTTGGAGTATAGATTTTCTAAATAGTTTCTAATTTTGTTTTGTATTTCAGTAGTGTCTGTCGTGATAGTTCCTTTTTCATCTCGAATTTTAGTAATTTGAGTCTTCTCTCTCCTTTGTTAGTGTGGCAAGGGTTTATCAATTTTGTTTATTTTTTCAAAGAACCAACTTTTTGTTTTGTCAATTTTTTGAATAGTTTCTTTTGTTTCAGTTTCATTGATTTCAGGTCTGATTTTAGTTATTTCCTGTCTTCTACTACTTTTAGTGCTAATCTGTTCTTTTTCTAGGGCTTTGAGCTATAATATGAGGTCATTTATTTGTTGACTTTTCATTCTTTTGTTGAATGTGCTCCATGCAATGAATTTTCCTCTTAGCACTGCTTTCATAGTGTCCCAGACATTTTGATATGTTGTATCATTGTTCTCGTTCACCTCTATGAATTTTTTTATTTCCCTCCTGATGTCTTCTGTTATCCATACATCATTCAATAGTGTATTATTTAATCTCCAGGTGTTGGAATAATTTGTTTTTTATTTTATTATTGATTTCTAATTTCATTCCATTATGATCTGACAGAATGCAAGGTATTATCTCTATCTTTTTGTATTTGCTAAGAGTAGCTTTCTGGTATAACATATGGTCTATTTTAGAGAAAGATCCATGTGCTGCTGAGAACAAAGTGTATTCACTAGTTGCTGAATGGAATACTCTATATGTGTCTGTTAAGTCTAACTTATTGATTGTGTTATTGAGATCTATGGTTTCTTTGGTCAATTTTTGTTTGGAAGATCTAATAGTGAGAAAGGTATATTAATGTCATCTAGCATTATTGTGTTGTGGTCTATTTGATTCCTGGAATTGAGAAGTATTTGTTTAACATACATGGATGTGCTATTTGGGGCATAAATATTTATTATCATTATGTCTTGCTGATTTATGCTTCCCTTAAGCAGTATGAAATGACCTTCTTTATCCCTTCTGACTAACTTTGGCTTGAAGTCTGCTTTATTTGAAATGAGAATGGAAACCCCTGCTTTTTTACTGAGTCCATGTGTGTAGTATGTTTTTTCCCATCCTTTCACCTTCAGTCTGTGGGTGTTCTTTTCTATGAGATGAGTCTCTTGAAGGCAGCATATTGTTGGGTCTTTCTTTTTAATCCAATCTGCCAGTCTATGTCTTTTGATTGCTGAGTTTAGGCTGTTAACATTCAGGGTTATTATTGAGATATGACTTGTATTTCCCATCATTTTGGCTTATTTTTGGCTTTTAACTTGACTTGGTTTCTCCTTTGATCGGCTATTCCTTTAGGGTAATTCCTCCCTTTGCTAGATTGCATTGTTGTTTTTCATTTCTTCCTCTTGGAATATTTGCTGAGAATGTTCTGTAGTGCAGACTTAGTATTTGTGAATTCTTTTAGCTTTTGTTTATCATGGAAGGATTTAATGTCATCATCAAATCTAAAGGTAAGTTTTGCTGGGTATAAGATTCTTGGTTGGCATCCATTTTCTTTCAGAGCTTGAAATATGTTGTTCCAGGCCCTTCTTGCTTTTAGGGTCTGGACTGAGAAATCTGCTGATATTCGTATTGGTTTCCCCCTGTAGGGAATCTGATGCTTTTCTCTCGCAGCCTTTAAAATTCTATCTTTATTTTGTATGTTAGGTTTCATTGTAATGTGCCTTGGTGTGGATCTGTTGTAATTTTGTGTGTTTGGTGTCTTGTAAGCCTCTTTATTTGATTTTCCATCTCATTCGTCAGATTTGGGGAATTTTATGATATTATTTCATTGAATAGATTATTCATTCCTTTGGTTTGTATCTCTGTGCCTTCCTCAATCCCAATAATTCTTAAATCTGGTCTTTTCATGATGTCCCATATTTCTTGGAGGTTCTGTTCATGATTCCTTACCATCTTCTCTGTTTGGTTGACTTTGTTTTCAAGATTGAATATTTTGTCTTCATTGTCTGAGGTTCTGTCTTCCAAGTGATCTAGCCTGTTAGTTACGCTTTCTATTGAGTTTTTAATTTGGTTTATTGTTTCCCTCATTTCAAGGATTTCTGTTTGTTTGTTTGTTTGTTTGTTTGTTTTTTCAGAATTTCTATCTCTTTATTGAAATGATTTTTTGCTTCCTGCAATTGCTCTTTTAGCTGATTATTCATTGCCTGCATTTGCTCTCTCATCACATTGTTCACTTCTCAGATCATTTTAATTATGTACATTCTGAACTCCCTTTCTGACATTCCTTCTACCATGCTGTCATTGGGTTCTACTGATATAGCCTCTAGATTTGTTTGGGACACTTTCTTCCCTTGTTTTCTCATGTCGCTCATGTATCTTCCCTTCTAGCAGTGCGAATCAGAAGTATTGCAGTTTCCCTTTAAAGACTTATAGTGTCCCTGCAGATTTTTAATACCTCACCTTGAAGAGATTAATATTAGCAACACACCATATGAACAATATGCATCCTTAATCTATGTATACTCTATTTAGATATTAACTGTTGTCATAATATACAGAGATGAGTTCACATTATTATCTACAGCAAAACCAATAGGTTTGCAATAGGGAACACAATTTCAAATGGTGGAAAAAGAGTATGAGGAGGGGTGTAGAATATAATGTTAATGAGATAGAAGTGAATCTATAGAGGTACTATGTCATAGGAATAGTGAAAGTGGGATTAAAGAAATAGGTTGTCAGCATAAGAAAAGAGAGTCTCCAAGGAAATAGATAAATAAGAGGACAATAAAGTGATAAGAATATTAATAAAAGAAAAAAGTGGGAATATAGTAGGTATAATAGGAATAATCATAATACTATTTTTAAAAAGTTGTGCAATAAAATTATGCTATACTGTTCAAACCTCCTATTTTTCAGTAGTCTGTTGCCTTAGAGGTGCTTGATAATGTGGTGCTTGGGTCTGCAGGGAAGGTTGAGCGGCTGGTCCTCTGGGCTCCTCCCAGCTGGATCTGCCCGCCCAGAGCAGGCCTGGTCTCCTGAGTTCTTTAAATATCCTGGAGATTAATGTTCTATCTGAGGTGCAGGTGGCAAAGAATTTCTCCTATTTTGTAGGTTCTCTGTTCACTTTCTTGATTGTTTTCTTTGCTGTAAAGAAGCTTTTCATTTGATACCCTCCCACATATATTGATTCTTGATTTTACTTCTTGTACTTTAGGAGTCTTCTTGAGGAATTCATTTCCTAAGCTGATGTGATGGAGATTTGGCCCTACTTTTTCTTCTAGTAGGTGCAGGGTCTCTGGTCTCATGCCCAGGTCCTTGATCCACTTTGAATTGAGTTTTGTGCAGAGTGCAGGGGGGGCATCTAATTTCATTTTGTTACATATGGATTTCCAGTTTTCCCAGCATCATTTGTTGAAGAGGCTGTCTTTTCTCCAATGTATGTTTTTAGCATCTTTATCTAGAAAACTGTATCTACATCAGTTTGTCTCTGTGTCTTTTATTCTGTACCGTTGGTCTTCATATCTGTTTTGGTGCCAGTACCATGCTGTTTATGTTACTATAGCTCCATGGTATAATTTAAAATCTGGTATTGTGATGCCTCCTGTTTTACTTTTCTGGCTAAGGATTGCTTTGACAGTGATTTGTCGAAACTTTTTTATCAGCTGTTAGACACAAGAAGCCTGCAGCAAAAAGTCTTTGCTTACTTGAGTTCATACTTCTTGGTTGTTATTCTTTTGAGGCAGCAAGCCTAATTAGCAAGCCTAAAGAACTTCCTTTGAAATAAAAGATGTCTATCCTAAAGGTTTCTTCTTTAGGTCTCTGCAAACACAGAGAAGGGAAGACAAAGTCTTGCTTAGCTTTCATTTGGGGAGAGGCCCCCTCCACCTACCTGAGAGTGTTGGGGCCAAGGCAGGGAGGCCCTGGTGGTTGACCCAGTACCTCCCTCCTGCTCCAAGGATGCTCATCAGCCTCAGAAAACATGAGAGCAAAACACAACAAAGTCATTCTGTGGACAGTGATGCTCAATAGGTACTTCTTCAAAAATAGGTTAATTAGGACTCTGATGCCAGAGTCTGACGAGTCACTGACCAGTTAGGTTCCCAGAGACTCTTATCTATATCCCAAGGACAGTTAATGATTTTGAAGCAGACAGAGACAGTTAGGTAGAGGTGCATTCAACTGCCAAATAACTGGGGTAGAGAGGACAGAATGAATCAAAAGAGAACTGGAGAGTGATTATATATAAACTCGTACATAAATATGTATATGATCTGGCTAGAGATGTATGTCATGACAAACAGTGTCATGTATTCATAAGTGAAGATTAGTGATAGAATCCTGCTTTTATACTTCTTGAGGTATTTTTAGTATTTAGTATGTATTTATTATTTAGTAGGTAGTGTTTCAGTATTTAGTTATACACAAAAAAGTTAATCACGAAGTAAACTACTGTGTTTTTTTATTTTGTTGTTGTTTTAAATATTTTTTGTTGTAGATGGACATGCTACCTTCATATTATCTATTTATTGCAGTGCTGAGGATCAAACCCAGTGCCTCACACATGCTAGAAAGTGCTCTGCCACTGAGCCATAACCCCAGCCCTGCAGTTTTTAATGACAGTTTCCCTTCATATATATCCTTGAACTCAGAACTTGCACATGACAGGACTTTCTTATTAGTTGGGCACTGTTAAATGACCAAAGCTGTTCTTGGCCTTCTGAGAAGAACCCAAATAAAGAAGCTTTACTGAGTTATCTTGTAGGATCTTTGTTCAAATGGACCAGGACTTTAAAATTTTATTGTCTGATTTTAATTATTTTTGTCCCACAATATCCACCATACCTGCTACAGTTTATGAAAATTATTACAGCCATCAATATAGAATCTCAAAAATTGCTTAATGAATACTTAAAATAAGAATTAACCAGGTTTAATTTTTCTCATGTTTTTAGAAAACAAGATTTTCTAAACCAATAGCCCTGTGACTCTCTAAAACAACCAGGCAGAAAATTTCTCTGGGTACACTGATAATTCCCTACCTTATCCTCAGAAAAGCTCAGCTTACCAAAGACAAGTGAGTCTTAAAGTAAGTCTTGGAGCAATGTTTTTTTCAAAATGCAATCAGCAAGCATTCGGGGGCAGATTATACCAATCAGTCATCTGAATAATTTTGATACTGGAGATTGAATCCAGGGGCATTTAACCACTGAGCCACATCCCTAACCCTTTGTTTTTTTGGTTGTTTTGTTTTGTTTTGAGACAGGTCTCACTAAGTTGCTTAAGGCCTCCCAGAGTTGCTGAGACTGGCTTTGAACTTGTGATACTCCTTCCTCAGCCTCCAGAGCCACTGGCCCCAATACTCTTTCCAAAATAACTAAAAGAAGTGAATGGGCAAGATTGATTTTTTCTTAGATGAAAGTTGTTTCAGATACACACATACAAACACATACACAGACACACACACACACACACACACATATATATATATATCATGTTACATACATGTCTATATGCTTGTTTTATTAAATGTGTTTTCTATATATTTACCTATGTGTCTACTGGTCAGGGCGTAAAATCTATTTGTTACTGTGAGTAGCCGCCCAAAAGTAATCCTATATCCTGGTTTGGAGGACTGAATTCTAAAGCAATGGAAAGCACTTAGAATGAAAAGAATTCCTACCTCTACATAAAAATAATAGAAAATATTTTCACAAGTTGGTCAACAACTTGCCTGCAACTCTTGCCAGAGGCCAGAGTCTGGTCCATATTCTAGGTGGGTTTTACAGATGGAAGTCTGGGTGGAGACCAGAAACCTCAAGGTCATGTTTTCTCACCTGAGAAGAGGCCAATGAGGGAGCTGTGTAAACTGGGGCATATGTGGGTGTCGGAGCAGGCAGGTGTGGAGTCGAGGCTCCTACAGCTGTCTCAGTTCTTAATTAGGTCTTCAGCTTGTATTCTAGCATTTCCTGCTTCAGGAAATAAATGTACAGCGGGCCAGAGTTCAGAATTGAAGGATGCCTCACGGGCCCAGGTTGCAACGCTCCTTTGGGGACCTCTGAACAAGAGAGTCTGTTTACATTCCACACTTGAACCCTGGTGATATTAAAGTGGATTTCAATCCAACTTTGAAGGAAAAAAAAACAAACTTTTATTTGTATGTTTTAATGTTGAGTAATGCCAAGAAACCTCTTCTACGATCTCATAATAAAATAATCCTTAGAACTGGGCATCGTGGCTCACACCTGTAATCGCAGCTTTTTAGGAGACTGAGGCAGGAGGAGCACAAGTTTGAGGCCAGCCTCATAATTTTAGCAAGACTCTGTCTCAAAATAAAAAGATAAAAAGAGCTGGGGAAGGAGCCCAGTGGTAGGGCATCCCTGGGTTCAATTCCCAGTACCAATAAATAAATAAATAAATAAATAAATAAATAAATAAATAAAAATCCTTGGTCCTTGATTTTGGACCTGGGGTAGGGTTCACTGATGGAAACTGTGAGTTACTATTTTGCAGTCTAATAACAGAGCAAGCTCCTTTGTTTCGCTTTATTTTCTAGATTTTCTAAAAGGTGTACCACTTGATTAACCCAGTATCTCTCCCTTTCTCCCACAAGTTCCTATTACATATTTGCTACAATTTGTAGCAGAGACATTTATTGTAAAACAGTATCTGAAGCTTTACTTGACTTAAAGTACAGGTACGTTCATCACCAAGGCACTCTTTCCTCGGGGGACTCTATTATTTTTTGTTACATAATCCATCCTAATGGTTCCAGTAAGAATACTGGGATGAAGGGTTTTTTGTTTGTTTATTTGTTCCTGAAACCCTGGGTTTGATTTTAAAGGGGGGGGGGGTGGATAAATCATCTAATTTATTTTCTATGAGATTTAAAACTAAAGCTCTGATCATTTATCCAGAATAAAATTCCATTAAATCGTATTTTAAATGAAAAGGCAAAAGGGTGAGAAGGGTAGATTGCAGAAGTACAATAGTATGCAATTCATCTTAAATTCTGCATTTGCCTTTTTAAAATGTTTGCTTCAACCTGTTCTGGAAAACTGTGTTCTGCTGCTTCACCTACAATGACAAACATTAATCAAACCCACCATGATTAATAAGCACTGATTAAACGCCCACATCCTCACACAACAAAATCTGCTCACTTCTTCCATCATAAACACAGACAAGATGGATAGACAGGGAAGAATTTCATCCTAGAGATTTTTCCTCTCTATCTTCTATATATAGGCAAGGCCCTTTCCATGAAGCCCATTAAAAAATCAAATAAGCATCATCTTTGGGTAGAGCCTCCTTACCAACAAGATGGCAGACATCAAAGAGTTTCCAGAGCAAGTTGAGCACATTTTTGCCCTTCTTATTAAGGGCAAAAATTTTGCATACATTTGTGGCTATTCGCTGCAAAAAAACAAAACAACTCCCCTAAAAAAAAACAAAATAAAAAAACCTGAAAGAGTGTATCTGTGCCAATTTCTTTGGTAGAATTCTTTTAAAGAACAGATTGAAATAATGAAACTTCTGTAGCTAAGGCTATTGTATGTCTTTTATGCAAGTCCAAGTAACTTTATTCTGGATCTCTTTTATTAATTCATTAAAGAAGACCACCATCTTCTCTCCAGCTGTATCTTTGTTTTAAGAACAAGCACCTTCTCTCTTTAATATTCTTTTCCTGTTGAATGTGTCAGTGCTATAACACCTTCCACACTGATCAAGTGGAATGTGCACCAGAATATTTTTTAAGCACCAGTGACCACCATATAATAGGAGATGTCCTTTGCTTCTTTACCATTTAGTCTTTTTTAAAATTTTTTTGGTTGTAGATAGAGATTAGAGATAGTCCTTTTTTAAATTTATTTATTTTTATGTGGTGCTGAGAATCAAACCGAGGGCCTCACATGTGCTAAGTAAGCACTCTACCACTGAGCTGCAACCCCAGCCCCTCTAACCATTTATCTTAAAGAAAGGGTGACTAATGACAATATTTCCTTTTAGGTGGGAACTACTGGGGATATGACTTGGTCAGGTGATAACTTAGTGAAATTTTTCATATAGGTCTATAATATCAAGGTGCTATAAAATTTGGCAAATGTAAATTAAAATACTTTGACGAGAAAAGATAAGCCACTTTAATCTTTGGATTCTTTTTTCTTCTAAGCTCTTTCATAGTAGCAAAGTAAACAATCATGATTTTTTTCAGTATTGTTATGGAAAATAATTTTGGTTTTTCAGAACATATCCTGTCTTCCTGATGCAATTCATTTGTCACTTCTTTCTCTTTTTTGTCTCATTGGCCCCTTGCCACCTACGATGTACATCTTATGAAAGAAGACTGGGGGAAGAATGCTGTGTAATTTTTCTTCTTTCTCCCCAAAAAGAAATCAGTTGTTTCATTTGTTACCTATTCTTCTTCATTATTTCTCTTCTTATTGCAAAATGTTGTCAATTA
Source organism: Glaucomys volans (assembly GCA_020662805.1). Lineage (NCBI taxonomy): Eukaryota > Metazoa > Chordata > Mammalia > Rodentia > Sciuridae > Glaucomys > Glaucomys volans. The sequence goes on along the minus strand of JAJEJO010050126.1, from coordinate 995,537 downwards.
TTTTGATCATTATCTCCATAAAATTGAGCAGGGGGAAAGAAAAAATAAAACCCCTTTACCTAGTATTATCATTAGCTATTGCAATTAAAGTGCTTGATTGGGTGTGATAATTCAAAGTTTTAGGGAAAGGCGTTTTCTTTGAATTTCAATTATCCCTGCTGTTTTCAGTAATATTTGCTTACATAATTGAATACTGGTTCTCAATCATCCTCCAAACATCACTGTGTTCGCTCTTAAACTTTATCAAATGGTGATTTCTTTGGAAACCAGGAATAAAAACATAAAGATGTTAACTATTTACAATGCTCGTATTGGTTTTATTTGGATACAGCGACCACATATGTTATGTTTCTTTGTGACTTTCTGTATTTTCATGCTTTCCTAAGCTGCATGTTCAGCCGTTTCATTCAGCAAACCTTAATTAAGTACCTGCCATGAGCCAAATGACATGCCAATGATTAATGGGGATATCGAGAGGACAAATAGACAGGTGCTGGAAATTTTGCTGCATAAAATAAAATATTGAGATCAATAGCTTCTTGAGATACAATTTAGCTTTCCCTTTTAAAATGAAAGAACTTCTTAATATACTTAAATACCGAATGAAGGATACTAATGAACAGGGAAGGGCTTAAGACACAGGAGAAAGACAAGGAAGAGATGGAGCCAGGGTAGACTGATGCTCAGATTAGATCGGTGGTAGCCCCTACATCGCACCATGATCAAAGGCAGAAAGGTGTGGTGGAGTTAGGCACCATAATATTCAGGATTATCATCAGGAAGTTTTCCGGTAACTTTATCTCTGAAGATATTTTGATTAGGATTAATGTGAGGCAGTATTTCCCAATAACCTGTTTTCATCCTTGAAGACTAATAGTTGGTAGTGATGAGCAAGTCAGCAAGGAAAATGTTCAAAGCCGCTGCAGGGAGAAGTGAGGGAGCTGACAAGGAAACACGGTGGGCGGACCTCTGACCGGACGCAGGGGAAACTGTACGTTTGCTCAATGCATCTGTAGCGGGACCACTCTGCACAGCTGGGTGATTTTCTCAGAAGCCCACAGCAGTTTTACTTATGGAGTAGATATAAACAAACTCAAAAATTTTAAATGTTCTTCCCTTTGTCTGAAGCCAAAAGTAGAGTTAAATATATTTTAAGCCAAAATAACCAAGTAGGGCTTCAGAAATGAAACAGAATGATAAATACCATCATACTGCTCTAGTTTATCTTGTCTCTGTACTCTTACTACAGTTTTAAAAAGGAGCTGAAATGTGCAAACTATTCCAATGGCAGATAAGATGTCCTTCTTAGCAGTGGTTCTCAAACAAGGGTGTACCAGAGTCACCTGGACAACCAGGGAAACACTCAATGGAGGGAAGAGACAACCCACACAATAGGAGAGAAGGTTGGCCAACTGCTCATCTGACAGAGTTTATTCAGAACATACAAGGAGTTCAAGAAACTTATCAACAAAACAACAAGTCATCCAATTAAAACGACAAGTCATCCATTGGGCAAATGATCCAAATAGATATTTCTCAAATAAAGATATAAAAATATCTAACAAATGGATGGAAAACACATTCTGTAGAATTAGCCATCAGAGGAATGTAAACCAAACCACATTAAAATTCAATTTCACCCCAGTTAGAATGGCTATTATTAAAATAAAAAAAGACAGAGGCAAAAGCTGGCCTAGAATATGGCCTACCATGCTCTGTTGGTAGGTGGGAATGTCAGTTAGTGAAGCCTCTATAGAAAACAGAGTGAAGGCTCCTCATAAATGAAAAATCCCTCTACCACAGGATCTATCCATCTCATTTCTGGGTGTAGATCCAAAGGAAATGAAATCAGTACACCAAAATGATACCCACCTGTCCATGTTTATTGTGGTGCTATTCACAACAGCTATTAACTTAGGTGCCCACGAACAGATGAATGGATAGAGAAAACACAGTATGTATACCAGTGGAGTATTATTCATCCATCAAAAAGAATGAAATCTTGTCAAAACAGATAGAACTTGAGAATATTATGTTAAATGAAACCAGCCAGACACAGAAAGGCATGTACCATATGTTTTCTATGTAGAAGCCAAAAAAGTTAACACATTGACTACTATAGATTGGGAAGTGGGGCTAGAGGTAGGGAAAGGGAGGTTGGATTTGATTGGTGTGTACTATATGCTTGTGTGGAAACATCAGATTGAACCTTGCTAATATGTGCAATTGATACATGTTTTATAAAATCTCAGGCTCTCAGAGTTTCAAATTCAGCAGGTCTGGAATAGGTCCCTAGAATTTGCATTTCTAACAAGTTTCTAGGTGCTACTGAGATCAGAGAACCACATCTTGAGAATCATGTCTCTAAATAAAACCCTGCAACATCTGCAGTACCTAAAGTCACTGTGAGTACCTCTGCTCAGGATCTAGTTCTCATTCATTGCTGATTCTTCCAATGCTCACGATACTACTACCTGGCATGTCATTGCAACCAATAACCATCTTGAGCAGAGAAGGTGAACTAGTGTTTGTTAAATGCCTTCTGAATGTGTCAGGCACATTCTGTCTGCCAGCGTAGTCAGGCATCACTCACATACACACTGGATGATGCAGGCATTAATGGGCTGACTGATGTCTGTGCCCAAGGAATAAGATACTGAGTGACACACATACACTGACCTCCTAAGCAGCATTTACTTCAGAATATGGTCTTATTGCTGTATAAGGAGTTTTTTTTAAGTCACAACTAATTAAAAATGCAAATCTTTGAAAAAATATAAAATGCCAAATATTTGTTCCTTTGTTCCCAGAAACAAGGCATTATGTTTATTATTCTAATCCATGATTTAGGGAAAATTTTAACTAGTTTTGAACAGCTACTGGTCCAACCAAGACAAGAACTATAGTTTCCTTTTTCTTAAAAAGTTTACAATGACCTACGTCTTTCCAAGTCCTTGGTCAATCTTACTGAGGTCCTCCAAAACAGTCTAGATGGCCTTCAACTTCAGAATCAATAGAAGTCCCCATAGTAACCTTAAGCCCTAAATCAAATATATTTAATAGTTATTATTTTGTGATGTTCTTCAGCATGTTCTGTCCCAAATTTAGGACACAAAAAATAGAGAATCCAGGCCCCTAGCTGTTTGCAAAGCACTCATTTCCCTGTTTAAATTCTATTGCTATAGCATTAAAACAACAGGGATCCCCCTTTGGCCAGGTACTTAAGATTTGAAATGTCCTTGCACTCTGCCTCAAATTTGGAGTTAACATAAATTCGGTTACTTTTCCTGCTATGGGTAGTTAACCCTCTTAGTAGAACCTTTTATAAACATGCAGACTAAGAGCGAGATTCGTTCATCCCAGTGGGAACCAAAGTGAGACTCCCTTGTTACCATGGCAAACTCCCTTTGTTCACAGGTTTTCACCTTAATCCATGTCATCTTAATGTGCCATCTCTTAGCCACCCTTGATTAAAAAAGATAGAGAGGGAGGGAGGGAGGAAGGAAGGAAGAAAGGAAGGACAAAGAAACCCCTTGATGAAAATTTCCACTGATTAGAACATACCTTGTATTTTAATAGCTCCTGAAATGCTGAGGGCATTGAATGTTTCCACGTGCTTGGGAAGAAAGTTCAATTGTGCAGGCGCTGACCACTCCTACCTTAGGCTTCAGTGTATGAAAGAGAACCTAGGTTTGCTGGTGCTTCCTTTTTCTACCAGATGCTTTCTCATCTTTAATGGTGACTCAGATGATGGGCTTCCCAAAGCACCAGCATCAAGGCCCCCTCTCATACTGCCTGTCCACACTGGTTTCACCCACTCCACTGAGGATGCCCTGTCTTTGTCTCCAGCCCCAGGCTCTGCTCCCCTGTGACTCATGCTCTCATCTACCTGTTAGTCATATGGCTAGTCCAGGGACACCTCAAAGACCAACCATCCAAAACCATGCTCATTATCTTCATACCTCCATTGACATACCTCCTATCTTCCTACTCATAATACATTGATACCTAAAACAAATAAATTCTGCCAAACACACACACACACACACACACACACACACACACACACTGGTCTGACTTCTCCTTTCCTTCCACATTTCCACCTTTTAAGAGTGTGGACTGGGGATATAGCTCAGTTGGTAAAGTGCTTGCTTTGCAAGCACAAGGCCCTGGGTTCAATCCCCAGCACCAAAAAAGAGTGAGATTTGCCTTACTCTTTTGAGTTTTGTGACAAGATCTGAGAATGGATGCATCTTCTGCCTGCCTCCTTGACCCTCACTTCCACTCCTGCAGTGATGGAGACAGGGCTTCCCTGGAGAGCAATAGCATGCCCCACACTAGACACATGTGCAATTTTAAATTTTCTAGTATCCACACTATAGAAGCAAAAACAACTGAAATTAACTTATTAATTAACTGAAATTAACATATTAATTTACTGAAATTAACATTAATTTAAAATATGTTAAATTTATCATATTTAATTTAGTATACTGTTATATTTAATTAACTTCTTTTTAAGTCAGTACATCCAAAATATTCAAATTTTAAACTATAATTAATACTATTAAGAATTATTAAGATCTTTGGGGCTGGGGTGTAGCTCAGTGTTAGAGCAATTGCCTAGCATGTGCGAGGCACTCAGTGTGACCCCCAGCCCTGCAAAAAAAATTAAAAAGTGGGAAAGGGTCTTGGAAATCAAGTGTTCAATAGCCACACGTGGTTTAAAACTAATATTTTGGATAGCCTCGGAACAGGGGGTAAGCGGCAATGGGGCTTACACTGGGAAACCTGCAGAGGATGTGCTGCATGGGGGGAAGAGGGATCAACTAACATCCTGGTAAGGAAAACAAAGAGCCAGTCCATAATCACATGGAAAAATCTGAAGGAGCTCTCAGTAGAGGATTTATAGAGCAGATGGAATCCAATGAGGATAAAACCACATAAAGAAGAAAAACAAAGCCCAAAATACACAGAAGGGAATGGACCTTCAAGAGTAAAGGAAAACACACACACACACACACACACACACACACACACAACCCCACAGTAGAGAAGCTGAGAAGCAGACTATACAAGAAAGGGCCCTGGGGCAAGAGTGTCTGTCATTATGATATGGTCCCGGTGCCCACGTGAGCCCAGAAGCTCTGGTACTTTCCTTTGTGGTAATGGCCCCAGAACTACTGTTCTCTCCACAGAAGGAAAGCTCCTCTGGCGGCTCATCTTCGTGAGAAGCAGGGTGGACCTGGGGAAATGAAGGGCTGCTGGATCTGGTGCTGGCCCCCCTGGGACTCGGAGTGCAACTTGTGAAGTGGGGATTCTTAACAGGGGAAGCCTGAACATCTGCACCCCAGTTGAGGAAGGCACCCCCTCACTCCCTCAGGCAGGGCTTCTCCCTATCCTGCCCATTGACACCCACCAGACATGAGAACACACATTGGTAAGAAGCCATCAGAATTCTTATTGGGATTGAGGACTTGTCCTTGCACGTGACCATTCACAGATAACCTGGAGTCACCAAACTCTGAAAGAAAACTAGCACCTTCAAAGAGAAGCATCACATTCCTCAGGAGAACTTACTAACCTCAAGGAAATATTGTCAGGAGAAGAAAGCAAACACCACTCTAAAATGAATATGGTTATTTTCCTCAAATCTTTAATAAAATAAGAACATGCCACTCTTTTAAATTCCTAAGATTCACACAAACACTCTCAATCCAAAGCAGAATGAATACAGCTAGCAGAATGAATGTTCTGGAAGGATTCTCTGAACTTTCATGTAAGGAGACATGGAGATAAAGAATGAGAAGAGCTCAGTCATGTGGAAAGGAAGAACAGAGCCAAACCCCAAACCAATGTCCACTTCGAGTTTCAGACGACAACCAAAACTGGAGTAGAGATAATCCTGAGCAAAGTACAAGAAAATCTCCCTGAACCTGAAGGACACAACTGGGTATATTTAGATGTATATGAATATATAAAAGGTTCCAAGGGGTGAAGTGAACACAGGTGACCTACAAGCAGATAGGACCAGTGACTGGTTCTGCATTCCAGTAGTCAACTGGGTCAAATCCCCCAGGTGCTCTGGGAAAATGAATACTGGTTTGTGTCTAGTTCTGTCTCAAATTTAATAGGAAAAACTGAAGAGCATTTTGGACAGTTTACCAATTGGCATCCTTCCTAAAATAACTGGGCCCTTCAGCAGATGAATGGATAAAGGAAAGGTGATATATATACACAATGGAGTATTACTCAGCCATTAGGAAGAATGACTCTCTGACATTTGCCAGTAAATGAATGGATCTGGAGACTATCACGCTAAGTGGAATCCAAAATAAAGCAAAGGTGGAATGTTTTCTCTGATTTGTGGAAGCTAACCCACAATAAGTGGGGAGAGGGGAAGAAAAGAAGATGAGTAGATTAGACAAAGGGGAATGAAGGGAAGGGGGAGGACATAGGAAAAGGAAAGACAGGGAAACGAATCTGAAATAATTTTATTATGTACATATATGAATACACCAGAGTGAGTCCCACCATCATGTACGTCGCCAAGGATTGGGTCCTAATTAGAATAAGATATATCTCATGCTTGTATAATTATATCAAAATGAATTCTACTGTCATGTATAACTAAAAAGAACCAATTTTAAAAACATCAACCAGAAAAAGAAGAAGAACAATAACAACAACAACTGGGGAATTTATCAGAACAAGTGAATCCGGAAAGAAAAGGCAATAAGAGCATCATGAATAATAGTAAACTAAAACATTACCACTCTGGATCTGAATGCCTGGCTATAGATGTATTTAAAGTCTCAAACAAAAATTCCAAGATATTTTTAAAAATAAATATGCTAGGGTATTATCTTGTTCCAAGAAGGATCATTTTATACATCACCAGCAGACTAGGGTCTGCCATTGATGTTCCTGTCCTGAGACCTGGCCCACTCTCAACATTGATACAGCAAGGAAGATAGGGAAGGAAGAGAGAATCTAATAGGGAAGAAGCAGGATTGAAAACTGTCTTGGAGCAGAGTCAACCAGACACAGCAAGTTGCAGATGAAAGAGGCAGAAATTCTCAGAGGAGTATTAGTACATGTTTTGCACCAAGTATCAGAAAACCCAGTTACAAGGGGACTGACTGATATGTAGTAGGTATTTACTGTGGTTTGCACCACAGAGGAGAGGACTCAGCCTGGTTCCTTTCAGTGGCTCAGTGGATTCCTCAACAGTTTCCTTCTTTCTTCTCTTGAGTCTGTGACCATTGTGCAGCATAGCCTCTATAGCCTGGTCCCCTCAGGGACTCAGGATGACCCTTATAGTTCTGAGTGATGCACTGGGACAGCAGTGTCCAGAAGTAGGAAAGAATAAGCCTGTCTTTTGTTCCTTTTACAGAGTCAGAAAATCTACTAGCAGATGACTCTCACACAGGTCTTATTTTCTAGAACCAGTCACTGGCCACTGAACCACACCTGGTCATGGCTGTGGAGCGGGTGACTGCAGGGAGCAAGGATGGAGTAAAGAACCTATCAGAGCTCAAATGTTGAGAAATGGGGTCTAAGTGGATCCAGTGCAAGTGAAGGATCTTCAAGGGAAGGCTGTGCATGGTTAAAGGCAGAAGAACAAAGTGCAACGGAAAGTTAAAGATACTGGAATGAAGTAACAGCAGGGGGAAGATTTCCCTAAGGACTGAGATGGGGAGAGGCCTGAGAGCCTTGCTCTCTGACACATTAACAATGCGCTCCACATGTGGCTATTGAGCACTTGAAGTGAGGCTTGTTTGAATTGAAATGTGCTGTAAATGTAAAATGCACACTGGATTCCAAGCCTCAGTTAAAAAAAGGATGTAAAATAACCCATCAGTAATTTCACATTGATTGCATGTTGAAATAATACTGTTTGATATATTAGGTGAAATAAAAGATATTATTAACATTAATTTCACCTTTTTATTGTAACTACTAGAAAATTTTCAGTTACACAGTGACTCACATTATGTTTCTGATGTAAAACTGTGCTGTAGAGCGTAAGGAAGGCTCATGGCTTGGGGACAGGTGAAAGAGAGCATAGATGTTTCAGGGAAGTGTAAGGACTTAAGGACAACATCATTTATAATTGTTTAAAGATTCCTCTCAAGTTAAAATTGTGTCTTAAAACATTCAGTGTAAAATGTTTCTGTCCTTTTTAAAAAAAAAATCTAAAGGGATTATAAGGATGCAGAAATTAGCCTAGAAGGGACTGGCTAGTCATTTGAAACTGACAAGGAAACTGAATTGTGTTGTTGAATGAGAATGTGATTTGGAGTGAAATTTCACTAGATTGGATATAAACTGTTTTAGTCAACTTTAGTTCCCCCCACCCCATTGCTGTGATCAAAAGATCTGATAAGAACGACATAGAGGAGGAAAAGTTTATTTTGGTTCACAGTTTCCGAGATTCAGTCCATGCTCTGCCAACTCCGTAGCTCTGGGCCCAAGTGAGTCAGAACATCATGGCAGAAGGGCATGGCAGAGGAAGGCAGCTCAGGACATAGCAAGCAGGAAGCAAAGAGAGCTTTGCTTGCCAGGGACAAAATATATACCCCAAAAGATTCATCTCCAGTGACCTACTTCCTCCAGCCACACCCTACCTGCCTAAATTACCACCCAGTTAATGGATATCAGTGGATTAATCCATTGATAAGGTTATAGGTCTCATAATCTAATTGTTTTACCTTTGAAAATTCTTGCATTTTCTCACACATGAGCTTTGGCAGGACACCTCAGATCTAAACCATAACATAAACTATTGGTGAGTCGAAGAAGAGAAGCGGCCAAACATCATCTTTTGCTTTTGTTGTTTCATTGTTTGTTTTTTTCTTTTGTGTTTCACACTTGAAAGTGGAAACGTCAGGGGATAAGAATGAGATGACTTGAACAGAAGTCTTCCTTGTGGTACTACAGGTGGTTTATGTCAGAAATGAATCCATTGATAAGGACAGGACGTGCTTGGGAAGAATCTGGTACCAATGGCCAGACAAATAAAAGAAAGGTCTCTGGCTGAGATTGTCACTCAAAACTTCCTCAGACGCTTGGAGGTGATGAGGTGAGAGCAATAATGTTGTAGAAAACATCCCGCAAATTCTTAAATACCATATCACCGGCCACAAAGGCTGTACTCCTAAAGAGGTTTACAGTGTCTCAGACTTTCTGTTTCTCAAATTATAGACTCATAGTCTTTACCTTTTATCAATCTCCTTTTGGTTTTGTTTTGTTTTGGTTTGGTTTTTGGCAATCCTTAGTCCCTTTTGGCTAGCAGACTGCTTGTCCCTGCATGATCTTATTTTGCTTCCCCTCATTTACATTCTCCCTCAACAATCATATTAAAGTCTCAGGTACGCTGTCTCCACTGTCCTACATCATTTCCCTACATCTCATCTATAACTACTTCTTCCTTATTGTATTTGATGTTGAAAAAAGTATGGAATGGAGAAGAATCTAAAAGTGACCCTATTGGAGAATGTATTTCTATCAAATAGAAATTTTCACATCCTACACTAGCTTCTGCATGACTTACGATGAAAGAAAGATGAATGACTCAGAGAAGTTCCTTTGATTTCTATAAACTATGGATTTAACTACTTTGATTACAGTAGGAAAAGCTTTTAATAGATTTTTAATTTTTAAATAAGTAACATCCTTAATGATAATACACTATGGATTTCAAAAACACTAGAAGAAAGGATTTTCAATGCTTGCCTCACAAAGAAATGATGAATGTGTGTAAGTTTGCCCTGATGTAAACAATACACTGTGCATACATATATCAAAATGTCAGACTGTGCCCATAAATACATACAATTTGTATGTGTGTGTCAATTGAAAAAAATTAAAATAAAGAAAAATAATTTTAAAGCAGAAAATGCTAAATACTTTCTCGAGGTTAATTTATACTAAATACAAAGGAATTAGCAGTATGCAATTACTACAATAAATATTTGTGGCCAGGAGTGGTGGTACATGCCTATAATCCCAGCAGCTCAGGGGATTGAGGCAGGAGGATTTTGAGTTCAAAGCCAACCTCAGCAGGGGCAAGGCGCTAAGCAACTCAGTGAGACCCTGTCTCTAAATAAAATACAAAATAGGGCTGGGGATGTGGCTCAGTGGTTGAGTGCCCCTGAGTTCAATCACCAGTACCCAAATAAATAAATAAATATTTGTCTGTGTATATGTACTAGGGAATTGAACTCAGGTGTACTCTACCATTGTGCTATATTCCCAGTCCTTTTTTGAAACAGGATCTTGCCAAGTTGCCCAGGCTGCCCTGAAATGTTCAATTCTTCGGTCTCAGCCTCCCAAGTTACTGACATGTGCCACTGTACCCACCTAAAATAAAGATTTTAATTTAAACATCTAAGACACACATAAAGATCTAACTGATGAATCAGAATCTGTGAATGTTTACCTTTTGAATGGCAAAAAGGGGCTTTGGAGATGGGATTCAGTTAAAGATCAAGATTTTGAGGTGAGGAGACTATTCATCCAATGCAATTACCAGGGTCTGACTAAGTGAAAGAGGATGACAAGAAAGTCAGAGGCAGAAATTGGTGCAGAAACTGGCCTTGAACATGGTGGCAGGAGCCAGAGTAAAGGAAGGCAGGTGGACACTAGGAGCTGGAAAGGATTCTCTCCTAGGTCCCGCACAGGTTCTGGGGATTAGGGCATTGACATCTTGGAGACCATTATTCTGCCCATCAATCACAGAAGGCCTCTAGTAATTTCACTTCCTGGAAAAGAAGTGAGAAAATAAGAAACATTGAGGAAATTCATTTGGTATAAAACATTTATTTCATCTTCACTTTAAAGGACATTTTTTTCTGGGTATGGATTTCTAGATCTGGAAATGGATCTTTCCAGTTGCATTGCTTCTGTGAGAAATCTGCTATTATTTTATCTTTGTTTCTTCACAAAATATCTTCTTTCTCTAGATTTTCCCTTTGTCACTGGTTTTATACAATTTGATTGTAATGTGCTTGGTGTAACTTTCCTCATCTTTTCTCATATTTCACACATTTGGAGTTCTTTGAGCTTCTTGGATTAGTATACATATAGTTTTCATTGAATTTCAACCATCCCTTCAGAGATCCCAGTTTCATATATAACAGTCTACTTACCGATGCCCCTCAGCTCAGAGGTCACTAATGCTTTTTGTCTGTTTGTGAATAATGCTTTTACCTCTTTATGCATATCATTTTGAAACATTTCTCTTTCTGTTTTCGACTTCACTCATCTTTTCTTCTGCCACGTCTAACCTACCACTAATTCCATCCAGGGTATTGGTCATTTCACACACATTAGTTTTCTCCCTAGTTGTTCAATTTAAATCACTTTAGTGTCTTTCATGTTTCTCTTTAACATTTTGATTGATGCCAGACATTGTGAATTTTACCTTGTTGGGTGCTGAATATTTTTGTATTCTATAAATATTCTTGAGCTTTGTTCATATCCAGTTAAGTCCCTTGGAAAGAGCTTGATCTTTCTTAGGTCTTGTTTTTATAATTTGCAAGGTGAGATCAGAGCCTGGTCAACCTAAGACTAGTTATCCCTCACTTACTGAAGCAGAATGTTCCTAAGTACTCGACCCAATGCCCCATGGATTTTGAGTTCTTCTAATTAGTCTCATCAGTCTCGTAGGAATGGGCATTGTTCTGAGCCCTGGATGAGCCCCAGGCACTGTTCTCTAATATTTTCTGTTGATTTCTCCCCTGGCCTTGTGTAGTTTCTTCACATACCATTGCTGACCACACCCTCTGCAGATCTCTGGGCAGCTCTCTTCTCTCTTCTCCTACCCTGAGGACCTAGCTGCCTTTACCTTCCTGCACTCTCTTGTCTTTGTACCTTGAACTCAGAATTCTTCTGCCTTGATATCGCTCCCTGCACCACAGCCTGGAAACTCTCTGGCATACACAGAAGTGATTGTCAAGTTCATTTCATTAGCTTCTTATCCCGGAAAGATCACTGCCTTTCATTGCTTGTGCATCCAGTGCTTTGAAAACAGTTATGTCATTTATTTTGCCTGGTGTCTTTGGTTGTTGCAGGCAGGAGATGAATCTGGCCCCTTATGACAACATCTTGGGCAGAAGTACCTCATCCCTTAGCAACTGTGGATTGTTTAAGTTCCTAATCTTGTACTTATCATTATCTCAAGAGCCTCCTTCATGTATTTCTTCTAGATAACTCTGAGACTTTCCATTTATTTGAGTACAGTACCATGGTGCTAGAGAGATTAGTCAAATAACTTTCAGCTTTAAAAACCATGAAGTATGAACTAGAGCTTTTGAGTGTGAAAGTTTTATTATTTTACTTATTAGTAAAAATAGCGTTTAACTTTCACTAAAGTATATTCACTGTTTGATGCTTCACTCATCCATTACTCATCTTCAGAGGTGTCAATTAAAATACAATCTGTTCACACCACTTAACATCAAAAGTCCTATTTTGGCAGTTAAATATCAGAGGCTTCTGAAGTCCCCACAGAGCCTTTTATTTCTGTCCCTTGAGTGGCATCATATGAACATGGTTCTAATTTATCATGAAAGAATAAACATTTTTAAGATAATATCTTTCAGAAAGATAGCTTTATTTTAAGAGATATTTGATCTCTTAGTTCTTGAATTTTTGACCTTTCCACATCTGATCATTTCCTTTCATGCAATAAAATATCTATTCATTTGTAAAGGATAAACAATTGCCTATAAGTTTCACATATTGAGAAAAACAAAACAAATACCAATATTTTCCTAATATGAAGAGCAAAAAGGGAAGTATCTTATTTTAACCGTAATGCTAAAAAGAGTTTGCCTTCCTCAGTACAATCCAACAGTGATGGAGATAAAAAAAAAAAGTCCCAATCCAAAAATCTTAGACATAATACCTTCATCTAGGTTATCTACCCAGTCCTTTTATTTATTTATTTATTTATTTATTTATTTATTTATTTAGTGCATCTCACTAGAGCCTAGTTTAGCAGTTAAAATTTTAGATACTTTACTGCCATCACTTATCCATTAATATTTCAATGGTTAAAATATTTCCACTTGGAAAATAGAGGAGAATACTGGGCCATATCATTTCAGGAGCTAAGGAACCTTAAAGCATAATTTACCCCAAATTCTGAGATAATGCCATTTCTTATGACAATTGATCTTTAATGACTTTCTTATCTTATATTGCATATTTGGTGCAACTAATAGACTTGGGGAGGACCTTCAGTCTTCCAAGGGCAGAATATAGAATCTAACCTTAGTAGCAACTTAGGAACATAGGCAGATGAATTCTTCCCCACTAAGTGGGCAAATAGCCTTGAGTATCAAGAGGGTGCTCTGCAGCAACCTGTCCTGAATGGTTTAAAGAGATTCCAAGTGTTTGCTTGCTTACTATAAACTCTCTACTCCTGTAATTTTATTGCATTGGTTCTGATTCTGTGTCAATAAAGACAATTGTTCAGCAGCACTCTTGAGAATCACTCATATGCTCATCTCACCCTATAGCCATCTTTTTTTTTAAGAAGCCTAACAGAGGAGTATGTGTTCAGTTAAATGATCAATATTTAATTTATCTCATTCTCTGTGAACATTTACAATGGTTTTGTTCCAATCCTCAGCATGCTCTTTTTTGTCACTTCTGAGCTCAGTCAGTTGGAACACAAGGCTAATGGGATTGAGGCTGCAGGTTTGTGGCTATTGTCAACCAATTCATCCAAGTGGAAAATCAACCTCTTCAGAGGCCATCATGCTATTTCCATTCAGGCACCTGGTTAATGTGAATCATAGTGGGAATGGTCAATGGTGTTGAAGGTGAAGTAGCTTTTGCCATCAATGGGAAAATCCACTTTGGGAATACAATGCTGGTCATGATGATCCAGAGCATCACTACATGATACATCACAGTAATGAGCTAAGGAGATTAAAGAAAACTTCCTTAATATTTTCCCCTGTGACATTAAAAAATAAAAGCAGTAAAAATCATCCCTGAAGAGTGGAAATGTGTTTTTCTTCCACAAAAGGTATGATCTGAGTCATGTTAATTGACTTTAGTCAAATGCTCCCACGCATGGCTTTAGAATTCATCTTATAAGCTGAGTAATCACCATCACAAATGTAATATAACATTGGTAACCATCACTCTATTATGACAATTTCCTATTTTTCTACCATCTTGCATTTTCCATAAATAATTCTAATAACCTGAACCTTCTAGAAAAGTAACATTCAGTTAATATGCCAGATTTTCTTCTCTGTAAACCAAACCTTTGGAATTGCAAAAGATTTTAGTGGCTACATTAAAAATTAAATGCAATTAGAAAGTTGGACCAAACAATTAATCAGTAAAGAAAGAAATAAAAGAAAAAGGAAAATGAACCAATATGCCAAGCTTCTCCAAATGTTTTCTAAGTAACATATTCATCAAAAGACAAATTATACAGTGAAATTTTACATCAACCACTTAAGAATTAGAATATACCTACCTGGGTGTATTAAATGATGTATCCCCAGAAATATTTTATATTAATCATGGGAGCATGTTCTGAGAAATGTGTCATTAGGTGATTTCATGGTTTGAACACCATAGACTGTACTTAAACAAAAATAGCTAGCATGTGACTAGACAATGCCACCATAGTGTAATCATGTAGTCATTCACCAAAACATTCTTGTGCAGTGCATGACTCTACTTGTAAATGTAGGTAAAGTGGTGCTTTTCCTCTTAGAAGTGAAAATGCAGAACCTCTACAAAGCCACTGTCGATCACATTTTAATTGGCTCATTTTGTTCTGACTAGTATATTAATGCTTGAACAAGTTCTAAATAAATTGCATTAGTCTTACTGCATGGGGCACACATGTAGGACTAAATGAGGTTTCTTCAGTTGTTATATAGGGTCTATTAACCTGAATTCACTTGATTTCTGAACATGAAGGGTAGATCAGGTAACTTCTAACCTGAATGATTATTTGCCTTTATTTGTTACTGTTTAAAGAACAGATTGTCACCTTTTTCCTGGGTTTGAATTCTTCTCCAGCCTTTTCATTCCTTGAGCATGGAGAACTTTCTATCTATCCTTTTATTTTAAATTGTTGACCTATCGAGATTCCCTTTCAGTATTATTGTAACCCTACAATTAGACACAGGAAACACACAGTCCCTTTTGAGGATTGGTAAGGGTAAAATACTCTTTGCCAGATGACTTTGCCTCAAGCTAAGACAATTGGAAGCAGAGTTCCAAAGAACCACAGAGCACCACCACCACCACCACCCCTGAAATGTTAGAGCTGCTTCCTGTACAGTCACCACTTCCTGAGCTTGAGAGGTTTGTTCCTGTTCATTGTCCATTCATTCATGCATACATTTAACTGGTTTACCTTTATTATATTTGTTATGTGATGTTTGCTAGAAAAATAGTCACAAACAACATTATAAACAGTTTCTGCCCTCACAGGATTTGCTGTGTGGTAGGAAAGAGAAATGCTAATCTAATGATTCTGTAAACAAGTGTAGACTTCAGTGTGATGTCTTACCGAGGACAGGCCTGGAGCTGGGACACTATTGTAACAGAGGTCATCGACTCCATGAAGAAGTGCCAGTATTTTGGGTCAGCTTTTTCAAAAGAGCTGACGAGAACAATGTAGAGGAGGAAAAGTTCATTTGGGGCTCATGGTTTCAGAGGTCTCAGTTCATAGATGGCAGATGAGGCAGAACACCATGTTGGAAGGATGTGGCAAAGGAAAGCAGCCCAGGACATCACACCAGGAAGCAGAGAAAGAACTCTGCTCACCAAGAACAAAATACATACCCCAAAGGTAGGCCCCCAAGGACCCACCTCCTCCATCCACACCCTGCCTGCCCACACTTACTACCTAGTTAATCCCTATCCGAGGATCAATGTACTGGTTTGGTTAAGATCTCATAACCAATCATTTCAACTCTAAAATTTTTTGCATTGTCTCACATGAGTTTTGTGAAAACACCTCGTATCTTAACCATAACAGCCTGTTAGTCCAAGATTTGGAGGATGAGAGGAGTTAACAAGACTGGAAAGACAGTATCATTCCAAGAAGGATGACTGCACACCCCTTAATTCAGAAACAATAATACGGCACCGTGACTCCACAAATTATGAGATATGCTTTTTTTCTGCTTCTTTTCTTTGAGAGTCTATCAGAATTAACTAACTAGCTCTATGTTTTTTAGGAGTAATCAATCTATTATTCTCTAAATGGTATATCTAATATGCAAAGAGCCTTGTTCAGATTGTTCGTGAACATAGAGATATTTAATTGGGTGGTATGAAAAATCTCTTAGTAATGTGGAATTTACTTCTCACTCTGCCTTCAGAGCTCAGATATTATTAAAAGGCTGCATCTAGTTTGATGTTTTTCCTACCATCTACCATCTGTGTTTTGGGATTTATATAAATGAATTTGTTTCCCTTGAGGAAACAAAATATTGTGTGGACTACATAATGCTACATAATGTGTAGACAGGTGGTCTTCAATAAAATATCTTTTCCAATGGGATTTATACCACTACTAAGTGTAATTATTACTAACACCTCATCTGTTATAAATAATGTTGTCAGAAAGATGAAATAACACATTTCTTTTTGAAAACAAAGAATAAACTAGTGTTCATGACAAATATTTGATGTGATATTAAGTACAAATAATTACATATTATATTAGATCAGTTGCATACATCCAATTCAATCCTACATAACTCAGAGATGATGTCATATATAGAAAAAGGAATGTTCAGACCAGTGAAAATATTTATATTTATATTTATATTTTTATAGTAGGGATACAACAGCCAGAGTCCTGTGAGAAAAAGAGAACCCATGTGACATGATTCAAGAGAGGGAATTTTGTCTAGGGAATTGGTTGTAAAGATGGTGGAAAGAGCTGGTGAACAGAGTTTGGCAGCAGGAAGCCTATAGCACCCTATAGCTGAAGTGTGGGGATTTGGAGAAAATATATATTAGCATGATGCAGAGCCATACATGGGTTGTAAGACCACTGAGGCCTCAAGT
Organism: Glaucomys volans; assembly: GCA_020662805.1. Classification (NCBI taxonomy): domain Eukaryota; kingdom Metazoa; phylum Chordata; class Mammalia; order Rodentia; family Sciuridae; genus Glaucomys; species Glaucomys volans. The sequence continues at coordinate 978,470 of JAJEJO010050126.1, read as the reverse complement.
CTGGAGCTACAAGGAATGAAGCCTCTTGAAGCAGAGAGTGGGGAAAGCATCCTAGCTCCTCTTCTGCTGCTCTGCTCCAGTTTCCCACCATGCCTCCCACTGGCTCAACCTAACTCTAACCATTTGTAAGGGATGCTTGGAGATGTAGTTTGCATGGCGCCCTGTGATGCAGAACAGAAGTGGGAAAGGGCAAGAATTGAATCAGAGCAAACAGACAGATGAATGGCACAGAGCCTGAAGGGCAGTTCTGACTGGTGCCATGTATTGGCTGATTACTAGTGATGCTTTTTCTTCGTAGTAACATCCTCCCTAGGAGCCCTTTTTAACTCTTCCTTACAGAGGTGTTATTTTTTCTTCTAGACTTCCATCAATGTAGCATTCAGGCTTGGCTACCACCCTGTACAGGAAAACACAGTTGTCCACTCATCTGCAGGGCTTGGGAGAGCCCGGCTACAGGCAGGGTGAACCACGAGTAGAGTACAGAGGAGATCTGCAGAACCCCAACAGCAGTCGGAAAACCTGCCACCTTGCCTGAATTCCCAATAGTGGAAAAAGGAAAAGGGAATCTAGCATTTACTGAGCTGAGTGACTAACATAGGGACTAACATTCCACTTCCTCTGGCATTTACAGCAAGTCAGTGTCTTGGCAAGACATTCATGAGGTTGCCATCAACTGACAGTCTTTAACCCAGATAGATCTTCAGATTCTGCCTACCAAACTTCCAGATGGGTCTTGTCTGACCTTCATTGATCACCAGGTTATCTCTTCTGGGTTCTTACAAACTTCCACATACTTGAAATATTGGACTATGCTTCCCTTTTGCATGTGTGAATTCCATTTACCATTTTCTTTGTGCCACAATCTCAACCAACTTCCACTTCTCTTACCCATAACTAACCCTAGTTCCTGAGATGCATCTACCAACGCTACCATGATTTGGAGCAGAGACAAGATGTTTTAAAATCTTAACTCACTTAAAAATTAGAAACTCATTTGTCTTTAAGACACACATCTCCTGGATTCTTTTAATAGGAAAATATCTCTGAGATCTATATATTTTGACTGGTAAGATTAAGTAATAAGGAAATGGAATACAGGACAGGTTCTTTTTGGTGAGGGGAGGAGGGCCAAATGAACTCATCAGTGGGAATGAGAAAAATCCCTTCAAACATCAAAGTGTAATGAAGAACTTCAAAGTGTCTGTTGGTTTGTGTTTTGTTTTCCCCTGGGCTGTTTTTGGTGCTGGGGATTGATTGAACACACTAAGCATATACTGTACCACTGAGCTACACCCCAGTATTTTTAATGTCTATGAAAGTCAGTGGCCACTTCCTTTCATGAATATTTGTATATTTTAACTTGAAAATCGAGTTGGTCTGACTGAGGAGAATTGCAACAAGGTGAGCATTTAATGCCCAGAGCACAAAATAAGGAAGAGCAGGGTTTGTTTGAAAATGAGAGAAGGATGGGTAGCATAGGAAGGGCTTTCAGAGCCAGAGATCAAGGGGACAAGGAACTAGATACCTGTCATTCAGAAAAAGTAAACCAGGACAGGTTTTACTGGGAACATAGCCTAGAGGAGGAGCCAGGATCAGAAAAGCCTACTTCGAGATCATGGAATCTAAGGAGACTAGGCAGAGAAAGAACCTGAAATTATTGGCTCATTGCATTAAGCCTATGAAAAGATTTCTACTTTGGGGATGTCTCTGCAGAATTAACCCCCCTGAAATTATCTCAGGTTGCAACAAATGTAAGTCGATACCCAACCCAATGTACACACACCAGAATGTGGTAGTCATGATGGAAAAACCAGTGTTGCTAGGCATTGCAGGGAAGGGACCATCGAGGTCCAACCTTGAAGCACCCCCACCCTCTTGCTACCTTCTATATTGTTGGATTTCCATCCAGAAAATAAAATGGAAGCTTCATCCCATTCATCATGTGTGTCCTCCCCCTAAAAATATCACGATCTTAGAGGAAAAGCATATAAATATGTCTTCAAATTAAAGCAATAAGGTCTAAAAGCATCATGTCAGCATTTAAACAAAATAAGACGAATGCAATTTATTAGATTTTTCTTTCAATCAAAATTGAGTGTTAATTTTAGCACTGACTCATATCATTTCTAGCATCCTTTATTAGCAACAAGTCAGAACCTTTAATTACAAATAAGTTGGGTGCTACAAATAAAATGATAGGACTTTTCCAGGACGGTTTTTATTAGAGATGAGATTATTTTAATATTTTATAATTCTCTTCCACAAAGAAAGTACTCTGCTTTCAAGATTGGGTTTGTTTGTTGCCGGTTTTGCATTTGGTAACACCACTCCCAATAAACCCCTCTATTTATATGATAATGTAAATAATTGAACCAGATAATGAAGCAAATGTATGTAATGAATTCAATCTATTTTGATTTGACTGGGGCCGTGACTTATTTTCTTAATGTTTGACTTTAAATATAAGGTGCCACTTTCCTTTCCATTGACCTCTGTTGCTTATAGAAACCACACTCCGTGCACATTAGTCAAGGCCCTGGACTGATCTGGTCTAATAATTATTATGAAGTGTAGTAAGAAAATGAATCAAGCTGGAGTTCTCAGACATCCTCTTTGTCCACCATATTGTCCAAATGGGCCATCCATGAATCAGAGGAAGTCTACATTCCGCTGGCTACCTTTAGAGCTAGCAGTGGAGAATAAGGTTGTTTTGGTGCTGGAAGCTTATTACTTCTTATTCTTTTAAAGTTTTTGTGTAATCAATAGACTCAAGGGGAAAAATAAGAGCATAAAGTTTTATGGTGTAAGCCATAAAACCCCTACTCAAATATTTATATTAAGTATACTTACTGTAGCTTTCTATGAAAATCAAAACAATTAATAGATATTATTAAGATTCAAGTTTTGAGAATTAATTACCTAGAAGATGAATTTCCAATAGTGTCATCCCCAGTCTTGGCTTATCTAACAATTTTCATCAACAAATATTTTGAATACTTAGTGGGAAATTATTATAGGCATCTATTACCAGAGCTCTACATTACTATTTCTATTATAGTTGAAGTGAACCTCATTATTTGAAATCATTGCTTTAAAGAGAATATTAATTTAAAATCTCTTAAGAAGATGCTATTGTCTTTGTTTTAAATGAAAATACTGAGCAAAAATGTTTTAAGAATTCTTGGTCATTGCAGTCTTTTATTCTTTAAAGATTAACCTTGGTATTAATCTTTACCTGCTCTCTTCATAAATATTTGAACAAAGGACTAACCATATCACTCAGTGATAATTCTAAGTCCTATCCTATTCCAAAAACTCTTGTATAAGTGTTTTTATTATATGTCACCAAACCATGAAATACGAAAAGAGAGTGGTACTTGCCTATTGGTTTCTGTCTTGTAAGGTGGTTCACATTTTTCCTGCTGAGTTCTAATTTCTTTCCAAAGCAACCTATTAGGTACAGACAGAGTCATTCAAAGAGATGAGGTTAATGAATTCTCATGTAAGGCACTTTTACATGTACTGACTCTTAATTGTACACCAATCTGATTATGTAAAGATTATTATTGCAATTTTATAAATAGGGAAATTGAAAGCACAGAGAGATGAGTTAGGAGCATGTGGGGTTGAAACCCAGCCCACCCTGGCTTTCAATGGCTATTCTGCCTCTAAGATTCTCTGAATGTAAGAAACTCTAAGGATTTTTTAAAAGAAAGTGTAATAAAATACAACCTAATTGTTTATTAAGAACAACTGAACGTGGTTATTAGAAGAAGAGTCACATTCACACTTGTCTCCAGGGATCCTTTGGGCAGGTTCCCACTGTGCTTCTGCCAAAGGTTTGATGGGGTTCTCCATTTTATTTTGTGTCCCTCCATCCCTGGAACACCCAGTAGAAGCACAGCAAGGCTGCTCTCAGCAAAATGGCAATTCTCAACTTCTTGCTACTTTCACAACATTCTGAGGGAAAAGACACTTAAATAACAGTGCTCATTAACAGGCAGTAATTATTGAACCAGGGTTGAGCACACTTCCTGGAGGTGGTATCTGTCAGTTGGTATCTATCAGTCATATGGGGCCTTGGCCTCTGTTCACACCCTCTGCAGAAAGTTGGCTGGAGCTGATGACAGTCATAATTAAAAATGATCTGTGGGGGCCCCAGCTGTTTTTCAAAGTGGCCAAAATTGCCTTGCACAGATTTTAGTACTTTCATTTTGAGTCATTGAGCTGGAAGGGTAAGGAGACATTGTGCCATCTTCCCCATCACTGGGTGCACACACGATTGTGTGTGCACTCACATACACATACACACGTACTCACAATGGGCATAAAAGTAATATAACATGCAGGTGAGGCTGATTGCTAGGGCTGCCATAACAATGTGGCCACTTAAACAACAGAAAATTATTTTCTCATATTTCCAGAGGCTAGAAGTCCAAGATCAAGGTGTCGACAGAGTTGGTTTCTTCTGAGGTCGCTCTCTTTGACTTGTAGGGGGCCATGTGTTCCCTGCATCTTCACACAGACTTTCCTCTGTGTCTGTGTCCTAATCTCCCTAAAAGGAAGCCAGCCACATTGTATTAGAATCCACCTTACTGACCTTATTTTAGCAAAATTGCCTCGTGAAAGGTCCTACCTCCAAAGACAGCCAATTTCCAGGTAGTTAGGAGTTAAAATGAATTTAGCAGAAGTACAATTCAGCTCCTCCCAGAGACCTAATCCCAAGAACTGTGATACTATGGAGATAGAAAATATACATATATCTGGGAAGATTGTACATTAGCACTTTAATTGCATTCTTATATTTGTAAATAGAATCATTAAGGAAAAAAATTGGAGAAGTTGCTTATTTTATTTGAATTTGAGGTTATTTTTCATGCCAATTTTTCTCAGGTATGGTTTGCAGTCTTTGTGTTATCTGCACTTCCCAAAGGCTGACCAGTTCTACTGATTTGCAAAATCACAAAAAGAAGTAATCCTGTGGCGGGCCGGATTGTTTCCTGCCAGTGAAGTTCTTTTGCTCTTGCCAAAAAAAAAAAAGAAAAAAAAAAACAATCTCTTTCACAGCAGATAATCCTCCATCTTTATAGTTTATCACCTTTAAAACTGAACATGAATAAGCTCTTTGATTATGTCAAAATCAAAACAGTCTTTCATAATTAAGTCACCACGGAAGTCCAGCCATCTGTGAATCCAAACTTTCAAAATCCAAGTTAAGTTGGTTGTTCTGTTTTCCCTTCCTTCCTTCAAAAATACATATTTGTCAATTTCACGTCTTTGATCCTTGGAAAATGACAGAGGTGTGAAGATTCAGAAAAGTAAGACTCGGTGAAACTTAAGACAGAAGATTGACCCCAGAGAACTAAATAAGCAGAAAAGAGATGGGAAATAGAAAACTGAACAGACAGCAAGAAAGCAAGTGGCAACCAATTTTCTTTGTAAGTGAATGGGAAAGAAACCTGAAAATGAAATGACTTCTTGTTTATTTTTAATAGCTGTCTCAAGAGGTGCTCTCAGTAGGAAAAGCCTAAAAATGTTGCTGGTTCTGATTTGATCCTCAGTCCTTAGACTGAATCTTCCTGCCCATCTCCTAAATTCTATTTAAACCACAATCCATACCTAAGCACAAGAGGGTGTATTAACTTGTAAAAAAAAATTAAATTCTTCTCCAATTGGACAGAAACCAATACATTTTCATAAGGATCTTAAAAATTATTTCAAATCCAGAAGAATTACTAATCTCTTATGTGTTCATTCTGTTCAAAATGCATTGCTGCCCTCCAGGAAAGAAAAACCCAGAACAGGTGAAGGGTTTTAGACTGAACTCCAACTCCAGACAAGCTTTTGTTCACTGTGAACTCAAGACACCTCACTGCATCCTCTTCTCTTTTTTGCCGCAAATTCAGATATAATAGATTTGTGAATTCTTCCTAGAATAAACTTCCAAGGCTGAACATCATTCTTCAGATCACCTCCTCCGTCTCCAGGACCTGCAAGACTGATACCCTGCAGGGAGGAGGTCATGTAATGCAGATGCAAAGCTCAGACTCTGAAGTCACATACCTGACTTCAGACAGCAGTACTGTTAGTCCTGAAGCCTTGAACAAATGATTTAACCTGTCTTTCAGCTTCAGTTTCTTCCTTCATAAACTGGAAGGGTAGTTTGTCTTAGTCCCCTTTATGTTGTTATAACAGAATACCACACCATGAGTTATACGCAGATCATGGTTCTGGAGGATGGGAAATGCCATACAAAGGCCCTTCTTGCTGCATCGCCCCCTGGTGGAAGGCAAAGGTAAGAGAGGGAGAAAGAGAAAAAGAGAAGGCCAAGCTCACTTTATAAAACCCACTTCCATGATGATGGCTTTAATCCATGGTCCTCATGGCCTAATCACTGGGGACTAAGTTTCCAAAACATGAGCTGTGGGAGACATTCAGGCCACAGCAGGTGGCTGTGATAATCCAGCAGACACCTGTATATAAATTGCTAGGCCCAGTGCTTGGCATGTAGTGAAGTCTCTCCTTAAATTTTAACTTTTGGAAACTGAGGCTCATTAGCTTCCTAAAGGTCACATAGTTGGACGGAAACAAGACAACACCTGAATCCAAAGCTCATGATCTTCACCATGTGGATTCTCCTCAGTCCTGAAAATCATCTCATCTTTACGTCATGTCAGATTTTCCCTGGGATGAGCAAAGGTCTCCAATTACAATATAATATTGTATAATTTTTCCCAGCAAAAGTCAATGTTAATGATGTTGAAAAAAATTAGCTTCTGTTACTGTTAATTTGAGGTGGTGACCCATGATGATTGCTGGCTGGAGAGAGGATCACTCTCTCTGAATCCCAAGATCTTCCAGATTGTGATCTTACAGTGCTTTTCCTTTGCTCTTTTTGAAATTCTGTCTTCAGATTCTGGGAGTCAACTTCTGCTCCTCCTGTTTTCCTCTGGCCTGTTCTGTTTATCAGTCAGTTGTTAAGACTCCTGCTAGGCACAGTGGCCCACACCTGCAATCTCAGTGGCTTGGGAGGCTGAAGCAGGAGGATCACAAGTTTAAAGCCAGCCTCAGCAATTTAACGAGGCCCTGAGCAACTTAGTGAGAACATGTCTCAAAATAAAATATAAAAAGGGCGGGGATGTGGCTCAGTGGTTGAGTGCCTCTGGGTTGAATCCCAGATACCAAAATCAATTGATAAATAATTAAACAGCACATTAAAAAAACTTCTTCCACCTTTGCTCAGCCTTGGTTCCTGTCCCCCAGGCTCTCACCAGCACCCCCTCTCAGGCCACGTGGTTCAGGGTCCCACACTCCTGCAACCTGAGCTCCCTATCTCCAAGGGCTCCGTTCCTGTGATAAGTCCCGGGCCTACACTATGTTTCCCGTCTGACAAACACAAACCATTGGCTGGACAGACTAAACACTAAGGTACGCTTCCCCTCAGATTGTAAGTTCTGTTCACAACTCTGGTCTTCAGACTTACTGTCATGTATCATGTTAGCAAATGTCACATCATGTCATGTATCCTGACGTGTTATCTTTGCTGTCCATTTAAAGCGGCTTGGTGAACTAGTAAAACCTTTCCAACAAGGGAAGAAATGCCCTTCCTGCTTCCTAGCTGTGGCTTTCTCCACTGGATGGAGTCAGGTGTTCATGCGCTCCTACCAAGGGCTAAGGAGGCTAAACGGATGGGATCTCCCCCCCCTCTCTCTCTCTCACACACACACACACACACACACAAACACACACACACACCACTGTAGGAAATTATTTCATTGATTTAAATTCATCTGTTTATTATGTATACTCTAAATCCTCCTTAAAAGACTGCGAAAAGAAGAAACAGAAAAGGTTTCAGAGTCAGGTGATTTTTCAGAAGTGTGCATATAAAGAAAAGTATGTTTTTGTGAAAACCATTGTATTAATCTTAGGACTAATTCATCTGTTTAAAGATGCTTCCAAGATTGACTGCAGTGTCAACATTGGATTTTGTAAGAACCAGTTTTACAGGACTTGATTCTCTCCTGAATCAGATGTTACTTAGTTTGACTTAAATTATGGCTTTTAGCACCTTTCCCATTGTGGGGGGAAGGAGGAGATAATGGGAAGCAAGGAAGTCAGTCCAAGACAGACAATGCTTTTACTCCTTAACAACTCTGAGTGAGGCAGTTCTGAGGGAAAGAGTCCAGGCACTGAGTCAAATGGAGCCCATTTGATCTATGGCTGCATAGTAAATTACTTCAAAATTGAACAAATTAAAACAATAGTAATCACTAATTCACCCACAAAGAGGTCCTGGGGGTCAGGAATTCCAGGAATGGTTTATCTGGGTGTTCTCGCTCAGTGTCTCATGAGGTCACAGTACAGGTGTGGGCAGAAGGGTGAGTTGTCCATGAGCTTGACAGGGGCCAGAGGACTGGATTCCAAGATGGTTCCCTTGTGTGGCTGGTAAGTCCATGGAGCGGTTGACGGGAGGCCTTAGTTCCTCATGGTGTTGCCTTCTCCATAGAGCTGCTTGAGTGGCCTCACAACATGGCAGCAGGCTTCCTCCACAGCAAGTGATCCAAGAGAGCAAGGCATAGGCCACAATGTCTTTTACGACCTAGCCTTGGTGGTCCACCCTGTCATTTCTGTAATTTCCCATTGGTTTGCACATCAGCCCTATTCACTATGAGAGAAATAAATAAGGGTGTGAAGAGCAGGAGGCAGTAATCAGTGGAGAACATCTCGGAGGCTAGAGAGTACACATACCATGAAAGTCATGTTTTTATAAATTGTAAGGTCTCAAAGAGAAGTCAGTTTTTTATTTGTTTGTTTGTTTGTTTGTTTTTAGTATCTGTGGGTTGAGGGGTTATATCTTTGGGGCTGAGCCTCAGGAGTCAAGAGTTAATCACTTTCCTTATTTCATGGCACATTATCACCACTGTTCCTGGCCCAGACCCTCTTTTGTTCCATTTTATTTCATTATTCTGTTTTTTTCATTTTTTTTTCCATTTCCCTTACCCCAGAAGTGGGGACAAATATCACACCACAAGAACAAACATAAAGAAGTTTGAGGGTTATCGTTGGTTATCTACACATGTAAAAATGGATCTCCCTAAGATACCTTAGGTTTAATCGGTCTTTCTAAACCTATGTCAATGGAATTGTGCTGTAAGTCGTTTTCTTTCTGGAATTTACATTCCATACCGTGTGATGAGCATTGAGCCCTGTCTCTCTTTTGTATCTAGTTCATTGCTGGACAATTTTCATTAATACATACCTACCCACAGTTTACCTGTCTGCTCCCTTCCTGTGTTGACCTGGTTCTTCTCCAACTCCAACTACCCCAAGCTCTGCAGTGACAAACGTGGCATAGACCTAGAACTTGGCCACTTGTCACCCCCTTTACCATGCCTGTCCTAGCCCAAGTCCTACCACCTCTCACCTGGATGACTCCAAATCCTGGATTCCCTGTGTCTACTCTTGTCCCCTAAAGTGGCTTCCCACCAGCAGGCAGGATGATGCTTTCACAATGCAAGTTAGACCATGTCACTCACTTGCCTCAAGGCTCCAGAGGCCTCCCATCATCCTCGGAGGAGCACCAAAGTCTTCCCCAGGACCCCACCAGGCCTCATGTGGCTGGATCTGCATCCCACAGACGTAGTCTTATACTGCATCTATCCTGGCTTTCAGTGCTCTGGCTGACCTCCTTGTATTTATGCATTTGCTCAAGAATATTAATTGAGCAAATACTATGTGCCAGCCATACTCCTAGGAACCTGGTATATTGCAATGAAGGAAATGGCACAATAAAGGTTCACAGACTTGGAACTGCTCCTCCCTTGGCCAAGAATACTCTTCCCCAGATTTCTGGGAGTGCTGTTCCCTTGGGTGGCTTGGTTCTCCTCAGAAGGGCTTTCTCTCCCCTCCTTGCCATTTCCTCTCCCCGCGCCTTTCTTCATGTTCCCTCAAACCATGGCCTCTCACATCTGATGGTCATCTGTTCAATGCCCAGCTCTCTAATTAGATGAAAGCACCAAGGAGACAGAGCCCTTCTTATATTTTCTTGTGACAGGGAAAACAGCCCCAAACCATGGACTTCTTCATGTCTGGGTTTCTGCTTCTGGTGTCTGTTTTGCCTTCGGAACCTCAGTTGCCCCAGCTCTCAGCACATCTGCCTCAGCAGCACCATCTTATTCGCCACCTTTTCTCCACCGTGACTTAGAAACTAGATCTCACCACATTTCATCCTGGGTCTAACGTCTGTTGAGTGCATGCATTCTTGCAACAATCCTCTAAATACAATTGATCATTCTTTCCACAGTACCGGTCAGGAAATGGAGGCCCAGGGAGTCCCAATAGTTCACTTAGCTAATAAATTTCAGCGCCAGGTGAAACGTGGTCTTCTCCAGAGCCCATATGCTTGTTTTTTATTATAGCATTATAGTTATTCATAATATCAGGGTTCATTTTGACATAATCACCCAAGCATGGAATATAATTTGCTCTAATTCAGTCCCCAGTAGTTCCCCTGAATCTTCTCTCCTGTTCCCTTTCTCTATTCTACTGGTTCTCCTTCTTCTTATAGTTTTTTTTTTTAAGTTAGTGCTTTATAGATAAACATAAAAATGGAATTCACTTTGGTGTATTCATATATGCTCACTAGATACATAGGTAAATTCACTCCACTGTTCCTCTTTTTTCCCTACCCTTCTCCTCCTCCCCCTCCCCAATCCCTTTCCTCTGCTCCACTGATCTCTCTCTTATTTTCATGGACTCCACTCTCACCTTTTTCCCTCCTTATTTTGCTCCAGCAGAACATTCCACCTTTGACTTTGAGTTTCGAGTCTGGCTTATTTTACTTACTATGATAATCTCCAGTTCCATTCATTTACCAGCAAATGTCATAATTTCATTCTTCCCAAAGCCCACACTTTATTAGTATTATTTTTATTAAAACATCAAAGTCATACATAGTAGCTGGATTCATTCTGACAAAATTATGCATGCATGGAATCCAACCCACTCTACCTTAGTCCCCGTTCCTCCTCTGCCCCCTCCGCACCCCTCCTCACCACTGATCCTCCATGCTCATCCATTTATCCAGCCCTGACTGATGCTTTCCACACACACATAAAGGTGAAATGCCCTGTGGTATATTTATATATGTACATAATGTGATTTTGTTAAATTGTTTTTGCATTTTCTACCCTTTTTCATCCTTCTTCCTTTCCTCTCGATCTCCTTCCCACTCCACCGATCGCCCCCATATCCTTATGATAACTGATCCTGCCACTTCCTTCCCTTATTTTGCCAAAACCCACCCTCTTAACCACCATAATACATGCCTATCCTTTTCTGGAAGCATGTGTGAAATTAAGATAAATTGGCTGTGGGTCAGTGTCAGAGGCAACCTCCTATGAGGACAGGGTGTAAACTATAATATGTGAGTTTTTTGACAGACCCAGTTACTTTGGGTGTATCTGCTTTAGCTTTGCTAAAACTGGTTACTTCTGATTCAGTGCTGTGTCTCAGAGGTAGACACATCGGGTAGCACAGTTCTAGGTGTGCAAATTGTTATTATCCTGTTATATAAACAGGGGTTGCAATAAAGCCAAGTAATCCCATGTAAAGTCGTGAGTCTGGAGGATTCTCTGCTTTCCCGTCCACATTATTCCAGTAACTGGTCTCTCCAAGGCATGTCATGTTTCAGCTTTCATTCAGAGCTCATTCCATCCTGGCATAGTACACCCCCCTGTGCGCCCCTGAGTTCCCTACAAACTAGTTCTTAATAAGACCTAAGGAATGCAGCCTCTGAGTCAGAGCTGACCAACTTCTAACACCTCCACGAAATGGGTGTCTCTCTCCTTCCATCCACTTTACCTGGATTTCAGCATGCTGTCAAGAGCTGTTCAGCCATGGGTCAGCCTTCCTGCTGTTTTGATCTGGGGTAAGCTGATAGCTGCCACATCACCCCATTATGTGCCACCAGATTGAATAGTTTTGTGGATATTGGACTGCTGGAACTTTCTAGAATGCTATTCAAGAGCATTTCATTCAACTACTCACTCATTGATTCATTCAAATATTATATTTAAACTTTCATCAGAAGACAGAAATTATGCAAAGGTGATGGATCAGGAAATAGAACCTTATCTCAAGGCATGTATAATCAAAGTGTCTTGGTCCATTTTCTAGTTGCTACAACAGAATACCTGAGACCAATTGATTTATAAAGAATGGAGGTTTATTTAACTGCCAGTGTTCAGAAACCTGGGAAATTCAAAAACAGTGCAGGTGTCTGGTGAGGGCCGCCTTGCTGCATCACAACATGGGGGAGGGCATCATGTGGTGAGCCTGAACAAGCATGCCAACTTGGGTGTCTCCTGCTCCTCTGACATAGCCTTTAATGCCATCATGAGGTCAACCCTCATGACCTAATCTAATCTCAAAAGCCTCCCAAAGGCCTCACCTCCAAGTACCATTAACACTTGAGATTGAGTGCTGAATTTCCAACACATGGATTTTGGGGGGATGCCTTTAAACCGTAGCTGACGGAAATATACCCAGATTATTGTACTACAGTGTCGTTGAAAATAGTGGTAAAATGGGTGTGGAATATGGAGACTTTGTGGGGAGAAGCAACAGAGGGGCAACCTTCCTCTTCAAATCCTGGACCTATTAAGATAAGGTAAAAATAAAACAAAGGTAAGACTCAGCACCAGCCAGAAATAGCATGATCAATGGAGAAAGCAAGAGTGAATGTTTCACTGGGGTCAAATTGTCCAGCAAGGAGTGGGGCTGAGCAAGGCCAGGATTGCTGGCTCAGAGCTCACTCAGTGCTGAGGGCCTATAGCAGGTTCACATCAGCATGAACCTGCGTCTTAGAAATACAGATGGTTCCTGACTTGGATTGGTGTGACTTAACAACTTTCCAACTTTACAAAGGTCCAAAATCAATAGCCTTCAGTAAAAACCATACTTTGAATTCTGAACGTTGATCTTCCTCTGGGCTGGTCATGTGTGGGCCAATCCTGTAGCTGATGCTGGACATCAGGGGACTGAGGCGACCAGTCAGCCTCGAGATCAGGAGGGGAAACAGCCAGCTCTCTGCAGCACACTGGCTGCTCAGTCAGGATGTGCTGTAGGTTAGATGGATTCCGTGCATTTATTTCTCACTTACGACGCTTTGAATTTGTGAGGGGCATAACCCCGTGGTAAGTCAAGGAGCGTCTGTTCTCCATTGCCTGTCTAGACTTGGACTTGCAACGGAGGAGCAGCTGTGTGGTGGACAAATCTCTAAGGGGCTCAGGCTGTGTCCTGGCCATAGGTGAGCACTCCATGAGAAGGTGGGCCCAGTCCCAGGACAGTCCTCTTTGGGAGGAACCTTTTTATTGGAATCATCAATAAAGTCATTAAGGAAACCAGAGTCAGGTTTTTGACTCTTACGCAAGGTTCATACAAATAAAATACTTCCTTTACTTGCATGCAAGACAATGCCCCAAAACCTCCCTAAAGTGGAAGAGGCTTGGACTTTGGAATGAGAGCTGGATTCAAATCTGAATTCTAAGTTCTGGCTCTGTTACCCTAGGCCAGTTATCCAACCTCTCTGATCACGCTGTTCCCATCTGCAATGTTTTGAAGATTTAGTTTTATCATATAAATACAATTTTGGTACACTGTTGATACTCAGACCTGGTAGCTGTTATGACATCTGTATTATTGATATTGTTATTATCATCACTTTGCTAGGGAAAGACATGCAAGAACAGCTGATAGACGACTGCATTCATCCTGTAGTGATGAGAAAATGCTGCCTGATTGTATCAGCAGCCCACCTTGGGCATGGTAACCTGATACTGCCATGAGCAGCAATACCTAGAATATTTGCCTTTGAGGTGTACTTCAGTTCACCTCCCTAAAATACTGCTGTCCCTTCAGTTTTCTGGTTTAGGATGGTCACTGGCATCCTTTTAGCTGTTGAATTAACATCCCAACACCTACACTAATTCTCAGTTTTTATTTGAGCTAATCGTTGAGTGTTTTTCCATTTCTCCCTTGTTTTCTATTTCCCTAAGGAGGGGAGGTATAGTAGGAATCTCACAGGACCTATAAAACAAGGATATTCCTGTGTGCATATCCACCTCACAGGGTGAGGCACGGACCAAATCAAAGAGTCTCTGTGGAAGTGTTTTGTGTGTTCAAAGCACTACAGACTAAGAAGAGAGAACGTGCATCCCTCCCACGCTTCCCCAGGTGTTGACTGAGGTTTACTCTGCGCCAGGCAAGTCTGCACTCTTTATTGCAATCACAACAGTAGCTACATTACAGACACATTTTATTCCAGTTTCAAAGGTTAAAAGAACCTGAGGCAGAGAAAGGTTGAGTCGCAACTTAAAGGCACATAGTTCTCAGGAATGGAGGTCGGATTTCAACTCAGAAGTGCCCTATTCTAAAATCTGTGCTCTACATTCTTCTTTCTGCTGCCCCCTCCCTCCAGCCCAGCCCATGTACTCCCTGCTCCCTGGACACCTGCTCTTCCTATCTATTCAAATTTCATTCCTTCATGGTCCCGCTTGGTACCTACCCTGGCTGTACCTCCATCCACCCCCACCATCCATTTGGCACTAAAATATGATATACATAGCATGAGAGATCTTTTGTACTGTTGTCCAATATTACTCTTTTTTAAAATATTTTTATTACTTATTGATGAACCTTTATTTATTTACATGTGGTGCTGAGGATCGAACCTAGTGCCTCACACGTGCTAGGCAAGTGCTCTACCACTGAGCCACATCCCCAGCCCCAGTATTACTTTTAATTCTGAAAATATTATTTTACTCTGTATGTGTGTGTGTTTGTGTGTGTGTGTGTGTGTGTGTGTGTGTGTTTAAACTCTTACATCATCGACAGGTCTGTGAGTAGTTTTTTCTTTTTCTTTCTTTTTTTTTTTTTTAGGGAGGATGAGGGTACTAGGAATTGAACCCAGGGGCACTTAACCACTGAGCCACATCCCCAACCCTTTTATTTATTTATTTATTTATTTATTTATTTATTTAGAGACAGGGTCTCACTAAGTTACTTAGGGCTTCACTATGCTGAGGCTGGCTTTGAACTACCAATCCTCCTGCCTCAGCTTCCCAAGTGCTGGGGTTACAGGTGTGCGCCACCATGCCCAGCAACCTCCTAGTGTTTTGAAGGCAGAAACTACCCCCTCACATAAACCCAGGCTCTTTCACTTGCTCTGTCTCCACATTCATCCCTCCCTCATCTGCCCATCCCTCTACACACACATAAAGCAGATTCTCTTGGATACTGAAACCTTTATGCAATGAATGGAGGAATGAGTGAAGTATCAACGGGCTTGAACATCCTGTCTGTGTAACTGTCTTCCGGGGCCTCCTCTTTCCAGGGAGCCTCCTGGCTTGTCCTAGTATTCCTTTCAGGCCCAGCACCGTTAGGGAAATCTGCACACTGCAGGCTACTTTAACAGTGTCAGCAGTCACTAATGAAAATAAAGGAAGAGATCTTTAATGGAAATGCCTGTACTTTGTCACCTCTTCTCTTCAGTAAATGTGGTTCCATTTTTAGTAACAAGGCAAAATCACTAAATGAAAGGAAGGAACTCTTAGCTAGAAGATCAACCCAGACAGACTGTGGTCAACTGAGCAGAGCCTGAGGATCAGACCCATCAGTTAGTGCTTAAGAGCCTTCTTGGCTACTTCTAATGACCTTGAGTGACCCAAGACTCAGCTACCTGTTGAGGTCTTTAGACCAGTGTGTCTATGGGAGACAGTTTTGGCATATTGTGTAAGAAGGTACCATCACTTTTCAGAAAACTATTGACATGACCTTCACCCATCTTTCTGCATAACTGGCCCCTGAAGGCATTGTATCAGGCCCTCTCCTCTTAGCCTAACACCTTCAGTTATCCCTCAGTTCTGTCTCGGTGGCAGAGAGATCCCAGACCAAAAGGGGTCTGAGAAAAGAAGCATCCACACTACGTCTTTCATGCCTCTCACAGAAGGTATTGTACACATGGGTGAGCAGGCTGTGATTAAGGCCAGTGTCCAACCACCAAGAGGGCTAGGCTTTTAGGAAAAGAACAAGAGGCAGCTAGAAAGAGCAGGCCACGCCAAGGGCCCTGCTGCTGTGCTATTTCTTCTGTTCTCAGATGCAAACCTGGAGAGGAAGACTAGAGTGAATAACTCTTGAACTGGAAGAGAGCTCTTTCGTTAGTCAGTAAGCTTCAAATCAGCCAAACTTGATTTCCAAATCAACTGTGAAGTTACCCAAAAGATCGTGAAAAAAAAAAGATTCCTTAAACTCCTTAGCAGAAGCAGGACCTTGAAAACCAATGAAGTTCAAATAGAGGTAGAATAGCCCACTTCAGCAACCTGAATTGAGACAATAAATCTGATCTTCCTGCATATATTTAATGATTATTTTACTCATGTCCATTTTCCCTACCACACTGTACTCTTTCAAAAGGCAAAGGTCACCTGAATTTTCCTCTCATTTTATCTTTAATTCCTAGTTAAATGCTCTGTGGAGCAGCATGAGATAGGGGATGATGTAGAAAAGAGAACAGCCTTCTGATGTTAAAAGACCTAAATCCATAGAACAGGAATTGCACAAATGAGTGAATTCCCAAGTGTAATGCGTCACCCAGTGATCCACCATATTGAATCCTCTCCAACTCCCAAAGTCATATTCTCATTGAATCTAAAGAGATTTGGCATGTCGCTATATGTTGAAGAGGCCATTTGGACAGCAATCTGAACCCCAAACTTCTTTCATCTTCCCTCCTCTCCCTACTCATCTACCCTTTGAATATTCCTACAATAGGAATCAGGCTGCCCGATCTGGCTTCCACGCTGTATCCCAGGTACATGTTTTCTAGGCTGAACTGATTCTTTTTTCTGTAGTTCTGTTTCTAATGACCTGCATGACAGTTGATGTAAATGTTTTATATTTCTTGCCAGTTAGTACAGCATCAAGTGGTCACATGGGTACGGAAGGAGTGTCAGGGGATAGGAAAGGCTAGTTCTAAAGTGATTCTTGCACACTGGTCCTGTTCCTAATTCATGTGTGCCTTTGGTTCTGGTTTTTACCTCTGAGGCACAACAGACAGAGACTAGACCAGACTCCTCCAAATATGGAATGTGTCACATTCCATACTTTCACTTCATTGTCAACCACACCCCCTTTAGTCATGTGGGAAGCCTGGGAGGTGGAGGATTTGGCTTCCCTTGAGAGCAGGTCTGAGCTTTCCCCAGGGGGTGCTTCTGCAGCACGCCATCTTGGGGGCTGCTGTCACAGCTTCGTTCTGGAACAAGCCTTGTGGGGGTTGTTCCCATCTGCCACTGAGCTTCCGAAGACGCATATGAGCCCTTTTTGTTGACGTTATTGGCTAGATCTCCAGAAGGGGAAAAAAAAGGCTCAAGAGAGCTTTTTGACTCCTGCAATCTGTGGGAGGTGGGATGTCATGAATTCTTGTGTTTGGCCTGTATCCCTTCACTCACCTATCAACCTCAAGCTGCTGTGACAACCTCCATCTCCAGTGGCCCTTCCCAGAAGGCCATCAACATGCTTTAGATCTGGACCTGTGAGTGAGCTGGGAAGGAGCCTTATTAGGATGTTTAGGTACCTTCTGGACATTCAGAGGCAGCCTTTCTACTTCTGTAACTGGGCCTGTGGATGTTTGGTATCTGTCACAGTGGCCCTCAGTATGGACAAAGTTCAGGTAAGAAAGCAGTCCAAAAAGCAGGATGGGAGGAAACGTGCAGAGAACAAGAGATGGATGGCACATGGCTCAGGGTGAACAAGCTGGAGGATTGCAGATGAACTGATCTTACAGTTGCTGAATGAAATGAGCCGCAATGAGGCCAAGATGGTGTAGGAAGCCAAATAAGTGTGAGCTCCACCAGCCTCACTATACTGTATTCATAGGCTGTCCTTGCAAACAAACCATCTTCTTTAACAGGTCATAAGTATTACAATAATTTTCATTTAAAAAGCAATCTTTTGTCCAAAAGTAGCACTGAATTGCTGTTCCAATGTATGGGAAAGAGGATGTTGAAAGTGATACATCTGAGGATGCTTTGGGGTCAGACAAGTGAATATTCTAATTCTGCCCTAAGACATTGCTTTTCAGGTTGCAACAAAATTATCTTCTCCATAATTAAGTAATAAATTAAAAATTAATCAATTACTTAATTACAAGGACTCTCAGCTCTTATCACATCCTGTTGATACAACAGGGAACAGGGCCCAGGAATCTAGATTTAACAAGTGTCCTAATTCATTCCAAAGCATATCCAGATTTAAAAACTACTGTCTGACCATTTTCCATCCCTGTGCTTCAGTCCCTGAGAACGGCATGTGCCCAGAGAGAAAGCAGATGATTTCTCTTTCAGAGACCTAGTGAACAGGACAGGACCCAGTGAAGAGCTACTTCCTCAAGTTCCATCAGCCTAATAGGCCAGAGCCAGAAAAAGACTGCTTTTGCCTATTTTAACTCCAACTCCCAAGGTGATGCCCAAAACTTGGGCATTACCTTTCCATGCAAAGAAAGTCAGTAACTGCTAGTTAGATGTCAAAAGGAACTGGAGGAGGTTCAGATAACAGCATATTTGTAGCAAGCCTAGATTCTGTGGAATAAACAAATGGAGGCAAAGAACAATTCATGGGACTGGCCTTGGCTTAAGGTTGGCATAGTGAGTGCACCCAGAATCCATGCAGTGCCCTGATGACCATCTTGGAAAAGAAGAAGAGTGGGTAGGCAGTAGGAAAATGGTGGAGCTGGGTAGCAGGTCCCTGCTCAGATGCTAAGAGATGAGCTTTTGCATAACCATGACAACAGGGTGGGCAATTTCCAAAATCACAAGGGAGAATTGTCTCTGTCCCAGGATATTTCAAGGGCCAGTGAGTCTTTGCTGTTCTTCTTCAACCATAATACTATGCAATTTACTACAGGTGCTTAGATAAATGTCCAAACCCTCTGGACCATTCTGGACCATGCTCACACCATATTTTAATGTCACTGCAAAGTGGTATCAGTATCCCTTAGCATTGCTGACACTCATGGTTCTGTCCTTCAGGATCCATACAAGGGCAGGCACAGAGGGATGCCCATAGAGTACCTGGGATCTAATTCTGAAGTCCCCACTGGAGTCATAGGCTACAGAGCGCATGCAGCAAGCAGGCTGGGACCTGGCACCTTCCAAATAAGGGACTCATTCCAAGCTGCACAAACTCAGGGGCAGCCTACACAGGCTCTGTGCCTCAGCCCCCCTCTCAAGATGTTAAGTGCTAAAAATGAACTAATGCAGACTTCTAAAACAGACTGCTCGGAAAATGCTCTCAAGAAATAGGAGTGATGACTTCATCTGAGAGTATTTTAAAACAAGAACCACCTCAGAAAATATCTGCCAGGTGTACAAGAGCAGTGGGCTTAGCACAGTGCCAGGCACATAGTAACTGCTCCACACATGGCTGTTATTGTTGTCATTTAAATAGTTTTATACAAGGCAATAGAAAAAGTAGGGAAAGAATGTTCATAACAGACAGTTCACAGAAATGATCCAAAAGCATATAAAAGATTATCTTCATTGTAAATCAAACAAATATAAATTAAAATAATTAAATACTGTTTCTCACACACACACACATGAAATTGGCCAAGTTCATTTTTTGTTTGGTTTTAAGATGATACCCAGTGTCGAACAGGGTGCCACCCAGCCAACCCCAGACACTACCAGTGGGAGATTATAGCTGTGCAAATAAATGCAGAGCATTTCTGCAGAGCAATCTGGCAACTTATGTTGCAAAAATTACAAGCTTCTGAAATGTACGGATAGATGTTGGTATAGTAATTCCAAACCTAGGGGATCACCTTAGGAAAAAATAAACAGAATATGCACAAATATTTATCTATAGAATGTTCCTCATACTTTTTTTCCAGAAAAACTTCGATGAACTCAATAAAGCTGTTTTGCTCATGGTTCTCATTACTGTTTCCCTGCACACGTGCACACACACACACACACACACACACACACACGCACATCATAGCAATAGAAAATGATCATGTGGATTCATCCACACCCAGAGAGAAATTCACAGGGCCCTCTCTGCACAGGAATCTGGGAGGTGACCCCTGAGTGCCACAGTGGAGCCCCTTGCTGCCTCTGAGTTCATAATCTGAGCTCAAGGTGGCTTGTGAGGGTGCTTCCAAACACTTCCACTGTGTTTGCACTTAGAAAACCTCAGATGTAGTTTTGATCTTTGAACTATAAACCTCAGTCCCATGTGGGCGGGGGTGGAGGGGCTTCGTCTTCTGATACAGACGTAATGACCTAATGCATCTGCCGGAGTGGTCAGGACAGGGGAATTTGCTCTGTCAACTCATTTTAAGTTCATGTGCAAATCCATGGGAATAATGTGCTACACCTTAATAACCTCAGACTGCGAGGACCTGGCTTAGAGTGGGATAAGAGTAAGTAAACAACCTCACTTTGCTCTGAAGTTCCTTCCACCTAAAAATGAAATTATACCCAAAAAAGGCAATAAAAAAATTTGGTGTGGAAATCGCAAGGCATAAATGCAGCAGAGTGGGTGAGGACCTGCGCGCTGCAGCCAGACTGCCTATGTTTAGCCCTGGTTTCATGACTTGCCAGCTGTTTTACTGTGAGCAAGTTATTTAACTTCTCTGGTTCAGTTACCTCATCTGTAACTGGGGGGATAATCAGACCTCCTCCCATGGTATGGTAAAGATTAAGTGATCTAATGTCGCTGAAGTACTTGAAACCAAGCTCGGCATAAAGGAAGGACTCTATACAAATCAACTCGTAACATCATCATAATTATTTTCCATATTTTTATTGGTGCATTACAGTTATACATAATGGTGGAATTTGTCACATATTTTTACATGTGCACAATATAACATAATTTGGCCAATATCATTCCCCAGTATTTCCCCTTTTCCTCCTCTCCTCCCTCCCCCAGTCCCTTTCCTCTCCTCTACTGATCTCCCCTCAATTTTTGTGAGAATCTGCCACCTTTCTTTGCCTTTTCCTCTCTAGCTTCCACATCTGAAAGGAAACATATGATCCTTGACCTTCTGACTTTGGCTTATTTCACTTAACATAATATTCTCAAGTTCTATCCATTTTTTTCTGCAAATGGCATCATTTCATTTTTCTTGATGGCTGAACAAAATTTCCATCGTGTGCGTAGGCCACATTTTATTTATCCACTTATCCATTGATGAACACCTGGACTGCTTCCATAAGTTTGGTGTCTATGAATTGTGCCGCTATAAACATAGGTATGCATATTATCATGATTATCCAACTATTATTGTTATTATTGGTGCACCTTTCTTTACTTCTCTCTTAATTTGTTCTGAAAACAATCAGAGTAATTTATTTCAATCTCTTTTTTGCAAACTCTTTAGAAATGCAGCATTCCCCTCTTATTTGCAGGGGAATATGTTCCAAGACCCCCAGTGGGTGCCTGAAACTCCAGCTAGTACTGAACCTGTACGAAGGCACTGTGATGCTTCCCACAGCTGACCTGATGACTGAGACAGCTGGCAAGTGACTACCGGGAGGGTGGTATATACAGCATGAATACACTGGACATAAGATTCACATCCCAGGCAGGGCATGGAGCAGAATGGTGTATTTCATCACACTTCTCAGAACTGTGCACACCCTAAAACCTGTGAAATGTTTATTTCTGGACTTTTCCACTTGATATTTTCAGACCTTGGTTACTGCTGGTTACACAAACTGCAAAGCACATAAATGTTGCCAACTGCTGGGCGCTATGGTGCAGTGTCTGTAACCCCAGCTACTCAGGAGACGGAGGCAGGAGGATCACAAATTCAAGGTCAGCTTGGGCAACTTAGCACAACACTGTCTCAAAATAAAAGACAAAACAGCTCAGTGGAGGAGCACTTGCCTTGCAAGTGTGGATTCAATCCCTAGACTAAGAAAAAAAGAAGACGACAGTGTTGTTAAGGTGCACAAGGAACTTTCAATATGACAACTGAAGTGATAAATATGCCTTGAGGGTCAAGTGTTCCCTCAAGGAAAGATGTTGGGAGCATCAACATGACATCAATTTAACAAAGCAGGTTGTCAAAGGGTCTTGTTCTGCAAAGCACATGGAGGCTTAAAAGTGAAAAACCACAAGTGTGCTGGTGTCCTCAGATGAGATCAACAAACATCTTGACCCCCAGATTCCATTCTGGATGCAAATAGAAAATAATGGATAAATCAACATAGGAAGAAGTGGAAAAAAACCAACAACAACAACAACGATAGTCCAGTAGATGCAGTAGATGGGGGGGGGGGGGGGGGGGGGGGGGAAGTGAGCTGACAAATTACATAGAATAGAGAAACTGCCAGCGGTGGGGAAAGCCATTTAGGAGGGAAAATTCCTAAGTAGGTAAATCTTCAAGATCTTTTGCTTTATGCAATTGGTTTGCAAGCCTGTCCATCTCAGCTTTGGGGAAACTAAATAGGGAGGAGCACTTTCCTTGGTGTGCCAGTCCACAAAAATGCAAATGTTTCTTTATTATCTTTTAAGAATATTCATGCTGCTTAAGGATCTAAGGTGCAGTGCACATGCTACAGTTTGTATTACTTATAAAAATTTTACTTGCTGGCAATCCTATCATTTCCTTGTAATGGGACTTCATATTAAAATGAATATAAAGGAATGATTCAGACTTGTCTTCCTTATCCAACTAGTGAAATGTTGTTTATTCCCCCCAGCATCAACACTATAAATTATATGCATAGCTGAAGGCCTAACGTTTAAAACCTCTCTGCTGATACAACAAAAATTTATTTAGGCTAAGAAAATCACAGGTGGCTGCTTTGCTCATATATCACAATGGCACATTTGTAACACACTGATATGACAGTCGTATATCATATGTAATGGGGATATATCATTCCTTCATTTAACAAGTATTTGTTTTGCCAGGTATTGATGCTGAAAAATGTAATTATGTGTGCTTGTTTGATTCTGGAATGTACCATAATTTACACTTCTTTCTCTCAATCTATCAACGAAAGCATTTATGCAACAAGACTACCATGTGCTCCTCAATCAAGTCATTGGCTCCCCCAAAATTCTAAGATGTAAATATACTGTCACTCATCCACTTTTACACACTAGTTTTAGCGTCCCTTAATTATTCTTGGCCAGATCAATTATTGCCAGCCTGTGGAATCGCCTAATGATGGGATTATTATTAATTCTGCATTCATTAATTGAGATTCATTAGTTGAGTAAGGAGGAATTTTCTTTGTCATGTACTTACTTAGTATTGGCTGTGTGTTCCTTGTTTTCATCAATTATTCCTCATTTCTTTCTCAGATTTTCTGAATTTATTAGCCTGTATTTGACCAGAAGGAGCACATTCAAGCAAATTTCTGTATCTTTCTTTTTTAGTATGATGCATCACTTTTTGAGCTTTTCCTGACTCTCTGACAGAAGAAGGTATTACAGGTTCATCGTGTTTTCCCAGCCCTATCCCTCAAGGAAGCCATTTCTCCAAGAGGCCCTGTCCCTTTTCAGTCAAGAATGGCAGTTAGAACCCAAGTCCTGGATGCTGGAGGTGCTCATTATTACTTCTAAGGTGTCATCGCCACATACTGTGCATCTTACATGTCCCTCAAAGGCACATGGGTTCAAGGCTTGGTTCTAGCCCATGGTGCTAATGGTGGTGGACCATTAACAGGTGCGGCCTACTGACCAGAAATTAGATCACTGGGGGCATATCTTGAAGGGGACTTGGATACCCTGGTCTCTTCTTCTTTGTCTTTCAACCTGGTCATGAGGTGCTTGGGCCTTCTCTGTCACATGCTTCTGCCATGATCTACTGCCTTGCTACAGTCCCAGAGCAACAGGGCCAATTAGTCATGGACTGAAACCTCCAAAATGTGTGAGCCAAAATAAACCTTTCATCTCTTTTAGCTGATTTACCTTGGGTATTTGTTATGGTAATGGAAAACTGACTAACATTCACACACACATGTGTGTGCACTCATGAACACCTATATCCGTACCTATATCTATATCTTTATCTGTATCTATTAAAAATCATTAGTTTATACAGTGATTCTCCATAAGGGGACAATTTTGCCTCCAGGGAACATTTGGCAATATCTGGAGACATATCTTGTTGTCAAAGCTGGGGAGGGAAGTGTTACTCATGTCTTGTGCACAGAAACCAGGGACACTACCAAATGTCCTACAAAACACAAGACAGCTCCCACCACATGGAATCCTGACCCCAAATATCAATACTGCTGGAGTTGACAAACCCTATCCTAGCCAGGTGTGGTGGTGCACACCTGTAATCCCAGCAGCTTGGGAGGCTGAGGCAGGAGGATCTCGAGTTCAAAACCAGACTCAGCAACTTAGCGAGGCCCTAAGCAACTCAGTGAGACCCTGTCTCTAAATAAAATACAAAATAGGGTTGGGGAACGTGGCTCGGTGGTGGAGTGCCCCTGGGTTCAATCCCCAGTACCAAAAAAAAAAAAAAAAAACCCTATCCTATACAGTTAGTTCCAATATCAGTCCAACCCCACACCATTCTGTGCAGCCTGCCCTTCTAACAGTGAAAACCATGGCTTCCCTCAGCACAGTAAGAACCCTAGAATAAACAAGAAGTATGCTTCCAAAGTATATTCCATTCCTCAACAGAAAAACAAGGCTACTTACAGAAACACAGATATTTTTTTAGATGGAATTCTTTTGTTAGTTTTGATTTGATTTTTTTTTTTTTTTTACTTTAGCCTGAGGACAATCCAAATACTGTGCTCAAATGTTACTGAGGTTGTTTGGGGCTTTTTCTTGAATATAATTAATACATGAGACCAACTTGTACTTTATTGATTTTTTCTTCCCTGCACCTGTAGCTTTTCAAGTCAACCATAGTTTCCTTAGGTCTGTGTGCCCTAGAGTAGGAGTGCCTGTAATCCATTCACACACATAGAAATTGGTAGAGCCAGACTGCAAACCTGAGTTTTCTGACTCTAAACTCTGTGCTCTTTCTTGCCCAGTTCTTGAACAGAACCTGAAACCTGAAACTTGAACATTTTCTCTGGGATGACTTCACTATTGTGTACAGGAAAATGATGTTTGTGCTCATTCCTTCACACTCATACACATAGTTATTTTTTTCTCAAGTAAGTTCTTACAACACCTTGACATAGTGTTTCCATTTTACAATTGAAGGAACTATAGCTCAGGATACTGAATCATCTTGCCCAAGATTACTCAGGTAGAGAAACTTGAAGACCAAGGGGAGGGAAGAGGGAAGGGAAAGAAGAGGTACTGGGGAATTCAGTTGATCAAATTGTGTTGTTATAGTGTGTGTACATGAGAATATGTAGCAATGAATCCCACTATTATATATAAAATAATGCACCAATAAAAAATCAAATAGAAAAAAAAAGATTAACTGGGTAGGAGATGACCAAGTTGGAATAAAAATCCAGGTATTAGTCTTCTGGTTTACTTTTCTTTCCTTACACATGTGGTTTGTAAAAGAATCCATCCCTGCAACATGTTCTCTGCTTCTATGGAACTCTAGAATCATCTTGAGTTGCATCAAAACATTGGGAAATGAAAAGATCCTCTTGCCACATAGTGATTCTAAATAGAACAGAACTATTGTTTTACAAACATCCAAGTTGGGATTTATGGTAATCAGGGCTGTTGTTTGAAAGGCAAATATTATCTAATAATCCTTTCTAGCAGCTAACAGCATTGAACATTTCACTTTTGCCAGAGAAAAAACTGATATAAAGAAAAAACTGATAAAAACTGACTTATATAAATTGGTCCCTAGCACTCAACTAATAGTGAAAGTGTTAAAAAGAGAAAGCATTTGACAAGAAGTGATTTTTTTCCTGAAAACGAGATGTGCGTATTATTTCTCTCTGGTCAACAAGACCTTTTACATCAGTAGACATTGCTTCCTGGATACATTGACACTTATCCTGGGCGGGGAGGATTGGCATGCAGAGACCTGTGCCCCAACTGAAAGCCAAGTCCAACACAACGAGTTGTCATGCAAACATACTTACCTTGTCACTAGTAGAAAAACTGAGTGAGAACCAGGGCCATGGGCAACACTAAATACAAGCTGGACAAGAAACGTGGCATAAACTGGGCATGATTAGAGGCAGCAGAGGGAAGGTGGGAAACCTGAAAATAATCCACTTCAATTTCAATCAGTTAAAAGTAACCTGGCTGGGTGGATCAGGAAAGGGCGAGAACAATTAAACGTGGCAGATGTAGTCCATCCTTCCAGTTCCGCCTCAAAGCAAATTTAAGGTGATTGATAGAAAAAGGAAAATTTACTTTCTCAAATCTTTGACATCTGCAGAAAATCCACGGGAGGTGACTCTCCCCATCCAGGTAGCTGTCTCTAACTGCATAGCCTGTTCACACCGCAGCACCTACCCACTCTTCCTTATCTTTCTCACTCTCTTAGCTGATTGGCTAAGAGCTCAGGGTCGAAGTCACTGATCCGTCTCTGTTCAAAGCTGACTTTATCATTTACTAGCTGCGTGGCTTTGAGTAAGTGCCTGAAATTTTCTGAGCCTCTGTGTACTCTCCCATGAAGTGCTAGTGATACTACTGTGGAATCGTTGCAAGGATTGAGATGATAGAATGAAGCACTTTATTTAACTCAGTGCCTGACATATCATTGGTAGCAATTACAGTCTTATCACCTGATATCTAGCTCATCTTAGAAAGTGGCTGTCTGAGAGTGTGAGAATTCTCTCAACCATTGCATCCTTCTTCTGATGCATAGGTGACTAAGGCACCCCCTATGCAAAAATCATCAGTAGCTCCTTCTTATCAGTCCATTTGATTCAAAATTGAGTCATTCACAGTCTAGACTCAACCTAGCTCCCCAGCCTTATCTTCTGATTAAACTCACCAGGAGTCATGTGCTCTGTACCTGAGCCATTGTGCTTTCACAGTGAACTCAATGCTCCCCTTGTGCATGAAAATATGGAAACGTCAGTTCATGGTGAGGATGATGTCAAATTCCTTTAACAGCTATGGAAAGGATACAGATTTGCCCACAGGAACCATCAAACAAAGTCAAAGGAGTTGAGATGTGAATTTGAAGTTTTTCCTAAAGTGCTAAAAAAAAAAAAAAAAAGAGAGAGAGAGAGAGAGAGAGATTTAAATTACCTAAGTTGTCTGTGACTGAGTGCCTGCCTGAGTGCCAAGAAAAGATCTAAGTCAATTCACCATTCACCCACCTTTGTTTGTGTTGATCAACTTTATATTCAAGGATCTTCTTGACATGGCATTGTTGTTATTTTGGCAAAACTCATTGGACTGCATATATCACAGGTTACCCCAATTCTTTCCATCCATCCCCTTTGAATATATAGACAATGTGTACCTCTTGAGAATCACACACACACACAGTGCTGGTCGGCTCCTGACCTACCCATCACTAGGTGAAGTAAGTTCACCTCAGCTTAGCTCATACGTGGGGGTAAGGGGCGCGGAGTCCAGATGCAGAGCGCAGAGTCTGAAGGCAGAGCACGGAAATAAGACGCAGACATTGGGAGTTGGGTGGAAGCAAACAAGTTGCGAGCTACCTGCAAATCGTTTATTGCAGGATTGTCTTGTCTCCATATAGCTAATCAAGTTTATTACCTGTTTGCCCTTATGTTAGTTAGGGTTTGTAACTGTGTCCAATCATGTCGCATATAGATAATGCTAAGTAGGGATTGTATCTTGTCCAATCATGCTTTCACTAACACCTTTGCTTGGTGTCCAATCCGGACCCCTCAAGGTTTCCCTGGCAACAGTTTTGCTAATTATGGGAAGGTGGTCTTTGCTCCACTGGTCAGCTGGAGCAGAAAGCTCCTTCCCACAGGTGTGCCTGCCAGGCCTCTGTGAGTGTAGGTATTCCTTGGCCTTTTTGTATTTTATTTTGAGAGAGGGTCTCACTAAGTTGCTTAGGGCCTTGCTAAATTGCTGAGGCTGGCTTTGAACTCGAGATCCTCCTGCCACAGCCTCCTCGAGTCACTGGATTGCAGGCACGGAACAACACACTCAATGTTTTTTGGCTTTTGTTTTTTTAAAGAGAAATTAGAACTTCTTATCTAAAAGAAGCTCAGTAGTTAGCAACTAATAAGGTTTTGTTTAATTTTTGCTTTTTGCTACATTTAATGTCTTTTGCTGGTCAGTTGCTCCTTCTGTCCTCGTCCTTCTCTTGCCTAGCTTAAATGAGCCATTCCTGTTTGATATATCAGGTACAAGAGCTGTAGCCAAACAGTATGATCATCTTTGAAGCTTCTGCTCAGAGGTGGCATGTATGTAGCACACTCATCGCACTGGCCAAACCAGTTTTCTTGAGCAAGTGAGCTGTCAGTGATGGTGGGAAATGGAATTTTCTTATGGGAAGACCAATAAAAACTTGTTAATAATAGTTAAATCTCAGCTGCATAACTGGATGTGATAATGAACAGATAGATGGCCATTAAACCATTAAGATAAAATGATAAACCCCCAGAGGGATAAGCATCATGGAAATAACAAAGGGAATGGATCTAGTGGTGTCTTCCTTTATCATTTCCGAGACATTCACAACTGACAGCCAAGGGCCAGGAGCCTCTCCCACAACTAGGGCTTACCTCCTCTTTCACGAGCCTTGCCTACTGCCACCCTGCCTCAGTTCAGTTTCACAATACTTCTTCCATCTGCTCCTTTCTTTCCAGGTCTCTGCCACCAGCCACCCTAGTTCAAGGTCATGTCAGTAAATACCTCTGGTCTATCGTTCCCTTCCGCAGCTTTCTCCAGGAACTTTCTTCTCATAAAGTCAGTGCCTGCAGCAACTTGTGACACAGAAATCACCCTTTCAGCAGAGAAAGGCTCCGGAAACATATTGAATGCCTCACCAGAAACCTCTAGATCCTCAAGCTTCCCTCTGTGGCATCTTATCACTGGTCCTCATTTAATGCTTCTGTTGGCTGTTGTTTGCTTGGTTTCCACCTCTTCTCACTTAACTCTCAGAGCCAAGGAGAACCTGGAAAACATCTAGCAGAACATCTTTATTTCACAGAAGAAGGCTCAGCGAGGTTAAGTGACTTATTGGGCACATATTCAAAACAAGAATTACTCTGTGTGTCGATTTCAACTCTATTCAGATCATGTGTTTGAATCGTAGTCTGGAGTGCTCTGTTTTCCTAGCAACAGACACGATGTGAGAAGAACAGCCAGGCACGCACCTAGCCCACAAGCTGCTAATAGCAAGGTTCTGTGTATTCCACGGCTCAGCCTGAATAGAAGGATGATTGCAGAGAACAAAGAAAAGCAAAGGTGCCAGCCATCTTCATCTTCTAATGTCTTAATTCTGAGCACTTCTTTCTCTATCGGATCCCCTAGTTATTCATGTCAGACATGGGGAAGACATCATGGATGTGGATGATGACATAGGGTAGCTTTTTAAACCTGGTGTACCTTTCCTTAACTCCCTCTATAAGCCTCTCCACCATCACGAGTTCATATCCCCAATCTGTGAGGGAAAACATGGTTTACTTATTTTGATGTTTTGTCAGGTTTTTCCATATCCCCCGGCACTGACTCTCCTGTGTACACAATCCACAGTACAAACAAGTGTGCTGTGATCGTATTTGCGCTAGCAGAGTATCTGTAGCCTGACATACAATGCCACAGTAAAAATCACTCAAGGAATAACTTAGGAGGCTGAGGCAGGAAGATGGCAGGTTTGAGTCAAGCCTCAGTAATTTAGTGAGATCCTCAGCAAGGACCTGACCTCCAAGTAAAAAAATAAAAAGGACTAGTGATATATGTCAGGGTTAAAAATGCCTGTGGGTTCAATCCCCAGAACAAAAACAAAAAAACAAACAAACCAAAGCCTTTTTTTACTTATTCTGCAATTTGTCTAATAAGAAATGATAGAGCATTCCCTTGATATTTGTCAGGTGTATGTCTAAAGACTTCATAAACCCCCACATTTATATACTCATGCACATCATTACTCTATAAAATGATGTCAAGTAGAATCATATATGTAATACTTTAGGTGACTCCTTCAGAAATGAAGACAAATTGACAACAGCAGAACTGACTGAGCAATGGCTATTGGGCTCCTTGGACTTAAGCCATCACTTAGACCAATTCCCAGTGCTTCCCTCTTCCCACAGGTGCAAACCCTGTCTTCTGTAATGCGTGCCCCATTTGCTCTCTGGGAAGTTTAGTGAAGTGCACATTAAACAGGGAGCATCCCCATGCATGGTCTGTGCAGTTTCTTCCTACCCTTTCCCCCCTCTAATCCATGCACTCTCCCTGATACAGGGAGATACAGCTCCTTCCCCCATCCTTCTCCAGGCATGAGCTCCCAGATGACTTGGAGGTAGCAAATCTAATGGTTAGTTACAAGCAGGCTCTAGAACCAGCCTCCCATGCTGGCTGCCTGGCCCTGCTACATTAGTTCACAGAAGTTACTTTGTTTCTTCGTGCCACCATTTTTTTCCCCATTTGTCAAAGGGGGGAATTAATATTACCTCCAATGCCAAATTCTTCAAATAATTTGATGAGTTGGACTATAAAGAGTCTTAAGAGGGCATCTAAAACAGAAATTAAGTCTTTCAGGGTATCCTGCTCAATAACTAACAAAACTAGTGGCAGGTACTCAGGAGTTTAAAAATACGTAAAGGTTCATTTGGACAAGCTTTGAATAGAAACCATCATGCTCACCCCAAATAGCCATTCACTGCCACCTCCTTCCATAGGATGGTCAGGTCAGTTATATGGCCTATATTGTTCCATTTGATCATTATGTATAAATATTGGCCCAAGTTCAAAGAAAGGGTAAAATTTTCTGAGTGACAAGAGTCTGAAAAACTCAAAATTCAGTTTTAAAATAAAAATAATTCCCACTGTCATTATCTTAATTTACTAGTTAGAAGCACAAGTAGAGGCCAGGCATGGTGGCACAGGCCTGTAATCCCAGTAGCTTGGGAGGCTGAGACAGGAGGATCATGAGTTCAAAGCCAGCCTCAGCAAAGGCAAGGAGCTAAGCAACTCAGTGAGTGGTTGAGTGCCCCTGAGTACGAAGAAGGAGGAGGAGGAGGGGGAGGGGGAGGGGGAGGAGGAGGAGGAGGAGGAGGAGGAGGAGGAGGAGGAGGAGGAGAGGGGGAGGGGGAGGAAGCAAAAATGAAAAAAGAGGGATAGATGGGTCTCATTCTCATTTGCTAAGGATGTTACATTGTGTATGTTCTCAGAAGTTAAAGGGAAAAGCTAGCTAGGATCAGTTGAGCATGGTTGTTGCCGTTGTTTACAACAGTAATGATGATGATGATGATATTATATGGGCTGTGAATGAATGTCCAAGGTCTACACACATGGAGCAAGGGGTAAGGATTTCCTCCCCTCCATGGCAGATAACTTGTGACCTTGAGAGCTTCGGGAAGATGAGAGGACTGGGTCCAAGTTGCATTCATTGTGTGGCTTCCCATAGCTCCCATTTGAAAGCTGCTCTTATCTGAGGCCAGCAGACCCTTTGCTGTGGAAATCATTATCTCCCAAGCACTGGCACAGATTGGGATCGCACGCACTGTGCTGCCCACTCTTGACAGGTGGCAAGAAGCCCAAACCTGCCACATGCTGCTCTGTTCTCCGGGAAGGCACGGGCACGCAACGAGATTTGGCATGTGGAACTGTGGTCGTGGGTGTCTCTGAAACAGCGTCCCTGTCCTTGGGCCAGTTAGCACCAGACAGGGTTCCAGCAGGTTGCATGTGTTCTGTGGTGGACGGCACAGACGGCAAATCGAGCCCTCAGACGTTTGGATAGAAGTCTATCGATATCTTTGGGGATTTTAATTTTGCTCACTGAGCAAAGGTGACCACAGTTTAGTGTGGCTTACATTTATAAAGTGTCCATTTCTGCTGTTGGGCATCCTTCTAGAGTAGACAGGAAGGAATTCCCTATCTCATTGACTCTCATTCTCCTCTAAGGTCTAAGGCTTTCTTAAAGTCTGTTCTTTTCTAATGGCAGCAAATCGTTTTCAGAGACCACATGCTCCCAACAAAGGAGACCTGCAAATCTTGCATGCAAAGGTGATGAACTATTTCAGAAACAGCTCATTCTGTGCTGGAATGCTGTTTTCATGGTTTTATCTTTTCTTCCTCCTCATGAGCTCCTCATGATTCTCGTTGTCAAGAAGCAAAGTCTTCATTGACTTTAAAATTCTCCAAGTTTACAGAAGAATTGCCAGGAACCGATCAATCAGACCTTATGTTTGGAATTTGGGTTTATAATGCCTTTTTTTCAGTTGCAGTTAGCAGTTTCAATCTCTGTTCCTTTTCATTCGTCTCAATTACCCTGTGAAGTCACAACTGGGTTTCCCATTCCTATGTGCAGCGTGAACTGCCATTTTATTTATCAGGTCACTCACTACTTGAACTCTCCATGAGGGACACATCAAAGGGACTCTGAGGAAAGCTTACTCCCTGTGCTCTTGAGGTTTCCTCCCATTGTCTATAATCCTCGCAGATGAACTTACTCAGTTCAGCCTACAGTACAACTTTAAAAATTCTTTTTTAAAAAAAGCTATAGCTTCCATAGCAAGAATTAATAACCTGATTAGAAAATGGGCAAGAAACCCAGACAGACTTTTCTCAAAAGAGAACACACAAATGGCAACAGGT